>RJWT010036072.1:0-13334 GCA_004365215.1 Cuniculus paca | reverse complement strand
CCAGAACACAACCCAGGTTTTATTAATTCTCCATGAGGGGAGTGGCTCTGGAATGGGGATGAGTAACAGTGAGAGTCTCAGGTAATATGTGACTGCGTGACTGCCATGAGCTGGACTAGGTAGGAGGTCTGAGATTATCTCTGCTTTATGCAGAGGGCAAGAAATGCAGAGAAAGAGAGAGAGACAGAGAGAGAGAGAGAGAGAGAGAGAGAGAGAGAGAGAGAGAGAGAGTAATCTGCACAACACATCTGAGGTAGTATCTAATAATTTGGGGCCAGTGCTTCAGTTCTGATGTACAATCCTTTTTGTCCTGAGAAGTCATGGCTCTCCATCCCACCCACCTAACCATGTTTTTCTGGGAGATACTGGGTGGGGAAACAGCAACTATTGCCTTGCTTCAAGGCTACACATCAGTACCTCAGCCAGCCCAGTTCACATTGTGTAAAGTCAATTGAAGGGACAAAGAAATAGCTAGCCCCCTCTGTACATATCAATACATGGAGATAGGGCCAAGTCTATCCAAAATGGAGATAGTTGCTCTTCTTTCACAGAGAGTCAAGGAGAGTCATCTGGATGGTTTCCCACACTCTTTTATTAAATTTTTTATTTTGAAATAATTTGCCAAAAGTTGTAAGAAATAGTGCAGATAAACCTTGTGACTATTTCACTCAGATTCCTCCACCCACAAAGAAGAATCTTAAGAATCTGATCTCACACAATCTGTAGAGGTAGAGCTAGAGAAGTAAATAGTGCACTGTCATAACTGGGACATGGGTATTGGTAGTAGAAATATAGAAGAGTTCCACCACCTCAAGAATACCTTCTATCAGCCACCCAGTCCTTCCTCACACAGGGAAACATCACTGATTTTCATTTTTAAAATGTCATCTCCACAATATTATATAAATGGAACTTTACACTAGATAACATTTTAGGGCTGAAAAATTTCAGACATTAAATTTTCCTTCTGTTTCATTGGAGTGGTTATTGTATCTATCACTTGTCCTTTTTCATTGCCAACTAGAGCTTCGTGATTGGAAAAATCACATTTCTTATCACTCATTAAAGATACCTGTATTTTTCCAGTTTTCAACTATGACAAGCAAGTTGCTATATAGATTTGTGTGTGAACATAAATTTTTATGTTGTAATACATATTAGAGAGTACAATTGGTGGGATACATGAAATTTGTCAAGCCATTTTTCAGATTGATTACTATTTTGCAATCTCTGCTAGAAAGGAAAGAGTGATGCTGTGTATTCATGTTCTTGCCTGATCTGGTGTCATCACATTTTACTTTACTTTTTCTGGTAGGTGTGCAGAAATACTATAAATATTCAACACCATAAAGTTTATGGAATATGCACATTTCTGTAAGCTTAATGGTGTTGAATATGTGTCAGTCTTTATTTGCATATCATCTTTAGTGTAGTATCTATTCTTTTTGTGCCCATTTTCTAATATTTTATCAGTTGATTTTGGAGACTTCTTTGCATATTCTAGATACCAGTATTTGTTAAACATGCAATCATTGTTTTCAGTTTTGTTTTCATCTTCATACCCAGAATTTTGCAAAAACAATTAGAGAATCTGTAAGTTTGAGTTAATTTTTGCATAATATGAGATTTAGGTTGATATCTTTCTGTCAAGCCATTTGCTACAGCCCCATTTATTGGATGAACTGACCTTCCCCTCAAGTTGCTTTTGCATCTTTGTCTAAAATCAGTTGAACATATTTGGATTGGTCTATTTAAATTCTTCATTCAGTATCATAGATTTATGTGTTTATCTTTCTACCAATACTGCACTATCTTAATTTGGTGTAAATGGTTCTCCCCTTTATTTTGTTCTTCATAAAAATTGTGTTAGCTTCTCTAGGTCTCATGAATTGATGTATAAATATCATATTTTCTCTGTCTACAATAATCATACTGGTATTGTGTTATCAGTTTCACTAAACTTGTACCCCAACTGGGGAAAATTGTTGTCTTTATCATGTTCAATCTTCCAGTTCATAAATTCAGTATATCTTTTCATTTATTTAGCTCTTTGCTGGTTTCTTCACTGGCATTTTAGAATTAGTGTTCCCAGTTTATATATAAATATTCCATTCAATTTTCAGAAATATATTTTATTTTATGAAAATATTTTATTAATTTTAATTTCTGCATGTTCATTTTAAATACATGCACTTACTAAAGCACTTGATATTTGCATTGTTCATATATTTTGTGACCTTGCTAATACTACTAATTAGTTCTAAGAATGTTTTGCTTTTGTTCTTTTTTTGTAGAGTCCCTTGGGATATCTGTAACTATTTTATTTTCCCCATGACACTCTCTATGGTTTTTATTTCTTGATTTATTGTATGGTTAGACTATCAAAGCATATGTTCTCATACACACTTATAAATGACTCAAGCATAAGAAGTGACTATAAGTCTTGTGCGTATACTTGCCATAAGCAATTAGGCTTTCATAGGAGAAAATCTGTATGTGTATTTTATTAAATTATTAATTCCTTTATTAAGTAAATATCCATTTTAATTCTAACTTGGAGAGACATGTTGGCATGTGTATATTTGGATTCTGTCAAACTTTCTTTGCCTGTCAATTGATAATTCCGTGTTGTTTTCCCCTTAGGCTATCATTGTGTATTACACTGAATATTTAAAAAATTTCAAATAAACTTTCCATGCATGGAAAACTTCCCTTTTATAAATTATAGGGTTTAATTGGATAATAATTTCTGAAATTTCATCAAATTTTATTAGAGTGTTCTGTAGCTACTTTTTAATTTATTTTAACTGTACTTGGTTTTGTTATCAATTTTGTCTCATGAAAATCAGTTGGGAAATGTTTCCATTTTTTCTTTTTTCTAAGAAAACAATGTATGAATTTGAGATTAATTCTTTAAATGATAGCATTTTGTGCATGAAAATACCTTATGAATGATTATAGAGGAAATTTAAATGATATAACCAAAGTATATTATGATTATATCATTCTTGTATTTATCTACTTAATCTTGACATGTTATATTATAGTTTGTTGTTTCCATGTATAAAAATTAAGCATCTTTGTCTTCTTGATTAGCTTGGGAGGCATGTAGCAATCCTGCTGGAGATACTTCAGTATAGAGAACACTTTCCTGTCCTCATTGTGGTTCAGGAAGGTTTATAATTATAATCCCATGGAGAAGTTATTGGAATTCTAATCAGTTAATTCCAACTTACCACTTCCAGTACAACCCATGGCAAGAAGAAAGACACTGAGACATATATACAGTTGTGGGGACCCAAGGGGTCCTAAACCCAGCCAAGATAGTGATTCATCAGAACAAAGGCCTTGACCCAGAGCCCCTCCCAGGTTTTATTAATTCACCATGAGGGGAGTGGCTTGGGGATGAGTGACAGTGAGAGTGGTGGGAAATAGGTGACTGCCATGACTACCATGAGGTGGGCTAGGTAGGAGGTCTGAGATCACCTCTGTGATATGCAGAGGGCAAGAAATGCAGAGAGAGAAATCTGTGTAACAACTCAGATAATAGCTAATAATTGGGGTCAGTGCTTCAGTTCTGATGTACAATCCTTTTTGTCTTGGGAAGTCATAGCCTCTTTCTTGAGGCTGGGTCCCACGTGACAGCCTGGAGCACAGCTCTCCATCCTGCTAGGCTCAACCACATATTTGAGGAGTCACTGGCGGGGGGGAACACTGACCTGTTCCTTTGCTTCCGAGATTATGCATCAGCTCCTCGGCCAGCCCCGTTTACTTTGCTTAAAGCCAACTGAAGGGACAAAGAAATAACCTAGCCAATTCTGTACATATCAGTACATGGAGATAGGGCCAAGTCTATCCAAAATGGAGATAGTTGCTCTTCTTTACAAGGAGAGTCATCTCTGTGGTTCCCCACATGTCAGGATGGGTCATGGAGGCATGACCTTGAGAATCTATATCTGGGCCCTGGCCCCTTCCTCTCTTGTGCTGTTACCCTACAGTGCTTTCGGCTGTGGTGAGTTGAGCAGCTTTATTCCACCAGGTTCTTCTGCTATACCATTTTTGCCTGAAAGTCACCTGACAATGAATCTAACCCTTTGAACACATAAGCCAAATAAGTCTTTTCTTGATATATGGGTGTCCTTTACTCTGTATTAGTGATAGAAAATTTGACTAATACAAAATTAATGCTTCCAGAAAAGTGAGTTTATAATTCTGACTACCTTTCTGGTGGTTAAGAAGATTTGGAGCTGTTTTGCAGGACAATTTTGAAAGGTTTGGGCATGCAGTCTAGAGAAGCCATAGAGTGCTATAAACGGAACTTGATGAGTACTCCAGGTTAAAAGTTGAGAAGGTGAGACTACTTATAAAAATGCAGACAGTAAAAGTCAGGTTTATGAGGATTCAGATAGGAACTTTCTTGAGAACTGGACTAAAGGCCATTCATGCTTCATTCTGCAAAGAACTTGTCTACATTGTGCCCATGCCCTAAGATTTTGTGACAGGCTTAGTTTAAGGGCTATGGACTAATTAATCTGGCAGGGAAAATGTCAAGGTAAGCCAATATTGAGGCTGAAATATGGGTACTCTTAGAAGCTTTCAGACAGATTTATAATGAGACTTGGGAGAGAAGCAAAACAGAAAAGTCTGAAGACCTTAAACTTTGACCAGAAAAGAAGTATATGTGTAAAGTTGGGGCCAAACATGGTGTGGTTGCTAAAGAGATCAGTGCTATTAAAAAGAAACCAAGTACTCTGCATGGGTTCAAATAAATGACACCTTGAGGGCATCTCAGTATCATCAAGACTCTACAGGTTGCAAGCTCAGGGGTGCATGCTGTCAAACTTTCATTTGAGAAGATAGGTCCTGGGTTCTCTGTCCAAGTAGAGGCACTCAGGGAATGATTTACTCAGATTCATTTCACCATTTTTAGCACTCCAGGCACTCAGAGGCCACTGCATCCACGTTTCAAGATGACTTCATTACTACTTGAGGTGGTAGCAGACCTAGGCATTTTGTATATAATGCTGATTGTTCGAGCATGCCAAGTGTAAGAGCTATGGAGTCAAGGAGGCTTCTACTCAGACTTCAATGGGAGCTGTGGGGGTGATGTGACATGTACCATTGGTGTGTGGAGCTGGAAATGAAGCTAGTGGTATGGTGGAGACCTAGGAAAGTTGGAGATACCAGGAATATAGACTATCCCAAAAGTTGCTACAGTTTATGAGTAGAGTCACTATGTGGGTAGCAACAGCAAGGGCATGAGATTAAAGCCACCCAAGTCCTCTGAAACTCATATCTCACCACCATGTGCTCCAGATTTTGAGTATGAAGCTGTAGGATTTCATGTTTGCCCTGTCAGGTTTCAGTCTTGGTTTGATCCAATTATTTTGTTTTCTCATGTTTTTCCATTTATGAAAGGGAAATCTTACCCTGTACCATTTTTATTGGAATTAGAGCATGATTTTTTGAATATTTAGGTATATACAGTTAAGAGTTTGCCTTGAATCTCAGAGATTTTTGACTTATAACTTTTGAACAATCCTGAAAACATTGAGTGTTTTGGGAGGGTGTTGGTATAATTTGGGTTGTTTGCGAGATAGTTATATCATGCTAGGCAGAATTCTGATCTTGTGTTATTTGCCAATAAGCATGGCAAGGAGTGAATTGTGATGGCTAAGCTTAATTGTCAAACTGATTGTCTTGTGACCCACTTAAGAGATGAATAAAGCACACTTCTGGGTGTTTCTGTATGAGTCATGAAGGGATGAATTTGTGGATCTGTATCTGGTTTCTGACTCCCACCTCCCTTATGCTGTTCTGCTCTGCTTCTTGGTTGCCATGATTTGAGCAGCTTTCCTCTACCAAGTCCCTCTTCCATACCATTTCTGCCTCAAATCCAATTGACCATAGACTGAACTATCTGAAATTGTGAGCCAAATAAACCTCTCTTCCTTTACATTGTGGCTGTTAGGTGTTTTTTATATTATTAGATATAGTGAATTAGCATTCTCATTGCTAGTAAAAGGGCTACGGACTAATTAATCTAGCAGGGGAAATGTCAAGGCAGATCAGTATCAAAGCTGAAACATGAGTACTGCTGAAAGCTTTTGGACCTATAATAATATACTTAATTTGTTGAATTTATGGACATAAATTGTGTGCATAAAGTATTTTGCATTATACATTTCCCTTTCAGCATTTTTTATCTGTATTCCACTGAGTTAGTCATTATATATCTACCAGTGAGCTGATGGTCATAGAGTATATGTTGGCCAGCAGAACCAGCTGTTGAGAAGATGAGATAGATAGAGTGAAGACAAATGACATAAGTCATGGAAGTCTGCATTTATTCTTCAATTTAGATGATTATAGAGAACTTCAGAGAGTAATGGTTGAATTCTACATCTGTCAAGTCCTTGATGGAAGCAGTGTTATCAGCAATCATTCCAAGAATGCCATATGTTTTGATTTACTGCTATGAAATGTGGCAGCAGCAATAGGAGTTTCTAGTTGGCTTTTCTTACCATCATAGCTATCAACCCAGAAAGGCACAGAATGAATACAGGCATTCCCAATTGCCAAGAATGTCTATTACCTCTGTCCATTCCAAAAATGAGAAAATAATTAGAATGTTTTCAAGCACCCTCTTGGCCCTCTCTGAGACTAAAGCTGGATAAACTCCATTAATCATCTCACCTTCATAAATCCTTAATCTGACTGGGGAACTGTCACTGCATGATGCCTCTTAGAAATGAATACCAATTCAGGGACAGTGACTATGCTATACTCTGAATATATAGTTGTTTTCCATTCTTTAATGTGTGGCAAGTTCTGTACAGAAACAGGCACTTTTGCAGACGGAGAAGGGTAAGATTTAGAATGTAAAATTTTGGAATTTAAGCAAAGCCCTTCTCAAGGGGAACTGACTTTCTCTTTATTGAAAAGGCTATGGATCCCTGAGATGACTCGATTCAGAGATTTGTGGAAGAACCATGATCTTGTATTTTAGTGATGTAATTCATACTTCTATATACCAGACCTAGAGCATATCTTTTTACAAAGTCAAGTAAAAGTTAAGATATCTATTTCAGTCCTAGCATCATCATTATAAATTATCCAATGTCAAAAATACCTCTTTCTCTGGTTTTTCTGATTAATAACTTGGCTTCTCTGCTCATCAAAATCTCATGAAATTTTCGATAACAGTGAAATACTCGCCTTTGACCCTTGACTTCCTCAGATTCCATAATTTGAACTGAACTCACTCTGCAATCATTTTTGACCTCAAGAAGAACCACCACGAGTTTTCAAGGCATCAGTGGAGAGAATATAAAGGACATAGACAGTAAAGAGTTAAGAAGTGATATGGGGAAATTAACATCGAGTAAATGAGTCTTAAACTGAATGTGTTCATGACTCAGTTCATTGAGATCATCCTTACTAACTGAATGTTAATCTTAAGGAGCAATTGAGTATAAATTTTGGTACAACTGTTTTAATATCTTAACAGCAAATAAAATGAACAGAAATAATATATTTTCCTTATGTTATTTGAATTCAGATCCAAGTTCTTAGCAATTATGTAAAATTCACAGGAAGAAAAAAAAGTGACTGTGGAGAGAGAAACAAAAATTTATTAGTGTCACTGATAAATTTCCCATGACCTAAATTACATTGTAGAATGACAAGTGTGACACTATTGGTTGCCAGAGATTTGTAGAAACCAGGGCAATGCATCACTTTTTTCACCCCTGCATATGTTCTGTCTGAAATTGCCCACATATTTGACTTTACTCCCAGAAAACTGCTTGCCCCTTTTACTCTGGTATATAGCACAAAGTGTTATTTGCCTGTTGGGTCTCTACATTATTTATTATTTGCATTACCATCTCTACTTAAAGAGACAGTTTCTTGTGTTTCCTTGTTATTATTTAACTTATGTCCTGATGTCTACCCTGGATATACCTGGTGTATCCCTTTATAAATTGTAGAAAAATCCAACATGCTAAGCCGGCGTGCTCATCATTAGCTACAGTACAGGAGAATTGGGCAGAAGTGCTCACGACCATATTGGCTGATGACTCACAGTTAGTTGTTTAGTGTCAGCATCATAATTATTTTAGCTCTCATTCATCATGTTATACAGTGCTTAAAGTGTTTGTTTTATATTCAGTAATTCTATCCTTCATCATGACAACATGATAAATGTCAAATGTGGTAAAACATTTGTGATAAACAACTATTTTTTCATAGATATAGAATTCATATTGGGATCATGATAATTATTTCTGTTTTGTTTTTAGTACACTAAGATTAAGGCTTTCATGAGAAAATTTTAGAGTAGTGGTTACTTTTTTCCTTCTACTTGCTCCTGAATCCTTACATGTAACTCAGTAACTGTCTGATCAAAACTGAACAGTGCAAATGTTTTGTTAAGACAAAGAAATATAAGACCTAGAAAAATTATGAAATGAGATAATTTTGCATTTACTTTTTCTCATCTCTCCAAAATACTAATGTTGTCATTTTGCATGGTTTAGTTACTGTATGTCTTCTGAGAAAGTTTTCCTTTTCTCTGGATGTCATCTCTTCCTAGGGAATCCAAAACCCATTAAATACCTTTTAACTCCTTTGTGACAAATTTGTCTTATTCTATACTTCATCATTATTTTAAAACTTTAGTTCTCATATATGTAGAATAAACAAAAATTGATAACAATGACCACCTAGAAATGTATTGTTTCAAACTCCCTCTATCCTACTTTATCTCTTTATATCCAAGTACACCATTCTTGAGCATGTGAATCATATTTAGTCAATTTTTTTGCATGTCACATGTACTCTCAGCTTTTTACCATTTCTTATTCCCCACACTGAGATATCTCTACTGAATCAAGTTCACAATTACCTGTCATATAATTAAAGCAAAGCAAGAGGATATCATTAAACTCACTTTTTTGCACATTGTCAGAGCAGAACACCCTCTCTATAGAAAGCTACTGATTTCCATGATCTCCCTCTTTTTCATAGGATTGCCTATTCTCTCTTTGGCAGATTAATTATAAATTTCTGACCTTTATTTTAAGGTATTTTTTGTGTTGTATTCAATACTCTTCTTGGTGATTTCATTTATTCTCATAACTTAGCAGGTTGGATTTTGCACTGATGCCCCCAAAATGCTTCTAGTTTTAGCTCAGTATTCAGTGCTATACTATGGCTTTGGATCACTCTACAGTTAATTGATCGCAATGTATCAATATCAACACGTCTGAACATGAATTAATTCTTCCACCCATTCTTTCTTTTTTTCTGCTCAAACCCTTCTCATTTTTCTTCCAGTTAACCAAAGGGTGAATTTAGTGTGCCTTTCTAGTTAACTCATTTTTTTCTCTTCTTCATCTAAAATAAGATACACAGCAAAACCAATTATGGCTTTAAAATATTCCTGGAATTCATAATTCCTACTTGATTCTTAATTCAATTTCCTTTGCTCACTTTCTTAGCACAGAGGTTGGGGGTGAAATTGCCTTATTTATAGCTGTACCTTTAAAATTTTACATGCTCCATTGACTGCAAAACAAGTTTCAAAGCTATTATTTTATCATCTTTACAGTCATAGTACCTCTATACTCTCCTCTCAGAACTTGCCACTTGGTCAATAAATAAGGATTCAATGTGGAGGAAAGAAATCTAATAAGCAAAATCCACCTATGATAATTTAAGTAATATTTAATTAATTTTTCTCACATAATTGTTAACTCTTAGGGAGCCAGCCTAACCTGAAGATGTGTTAGGAAAAAACACTTTTCATTCTCATTACTCCCTTCCTGTGTAGAAGATCTTGTGTGGTAATTCAGACTCATAAAATCCAGGCTGGTTTAAATTTACTGTCAGCTTGACTGGCTCAAGAGACTCTAACTGAAGTGATTAGATTTTAACAGCATTAAATCACAGCTAATTTGGGTACTGTGAGGTGAGGTAGATCTAGTGGAAGGAAGTGGGGCATGGGTGTGTCGCTTTGGAAACTATATCTGGCCCCTTCCTGCCTGGCGATTTTCTTGCTCTCTACTGCCTCAGTGCCATGAAGTAAGCTGCTTTCCTCTGCACTATTCCCCCAGGTTGTATCTGCCTTGGAACCAGCCATCTATGGATTGAAACCTTTCTATCTATGAGCTAAAAGAAATCTCTTATTCTTTGAAGTGCAAGTGTCCAGTATTTTGTCCCAGAAATGGTAAGGCTGAGCAAGATGACTTTTTTTCAAATATTTTTGTTTTGCTCCTGGAAAATGTGTCATTTAAGTGAGACTTTTGTGAGTCTGCCTAACTCTCCTGTTGCATCCTTTTCTTTTTGCTGGCCAGCTAATCATGTGAAGCAGATAATCATTGCTTCCCTAAGGTCAGGCTCTTCCTTCACCCAGGAGACCTGCCCTGCTGTAGTGTTGTTTATGCCAGCAGGAAAAATTGACCTAATTGTGAAGTTTCGTTACCTAAGTTCTTTGGTGACACTTGTAGAGTCTGGGCTAATATCTATAGTTAAGAGTTCTCAGTAGAAATCACCCAGTTCTTCTCATGCAGAAAGCATCTCAATCAAGATCCAAACATGATGATGTTCATTGTGTTTTTGAAACTAATAGAATGGTGTGAGCTGAGTTGTACCCTGGAACACTACAGTGAATTTTTAACAATATAAAGAATTATTAAAGTGTCTAAGAGATTATGTATATACAAGATGGCCTGAGAGATGGGTGAACAGTTTCATTTTCCATCATGACATGATCCATGCCACATATCACTTCTGGTACAGGAATTTCTGTCAAATAAATATATTGTAGGTGTCCTAGTCCACTTTATTCACAATGTGAATTCTAGCTCTTTCTCAATGTCAAAATCACCATGAAAAGTAAACATTTTGAAGTTTTTCAGGATATCAAGGCAGCTACGAGAGTGCAACTGTGTGGACTTGGAGAACTGCATCAGCAAGCAGCAAGAACAATGGGATCAATGTATTTGTAGGAGGGAGGGAGTGTATCTTGAGGACATCCATGGCAAAGTGTCTCTTATGATAATAAACTTAAAATTTAAACCCATCTTGTATGTTGACCACACTTGATATTTCTAATGATGGTGAAAGTTTCCATCAAACTTTGTCTTCTGAGGTCTTTATCTGTTAGTTTATTGGCAATTCATGGGGCCTTGTTAATTCGATGCAAAGAAGTCATCAAGGGATCAAGCTGTATCTACCTATCTGTTCTGGTTCCTGAACCGAGGTCAAAATATGGCTAATTAATTTCCAGAAGTTCCTTGTAAGTTTCTAGAAATAAAAAAGTGGAAAGAATATTTAAAAATCACATAGTTGAATGTATTGCTCCCTTTTTATCATGAAAAGCATAGATGTTCTCAAAGTTATTCTAATATATTTCTACTTTGTACAGAATTTAGTGTATGATCACCTCTAACTTCAAGGGAACCTGGGTGGGAATCACACACATTGATAACCTAAACAATCAGAACTGCATTTAAAAAAAAAAAGGAAGCTGAGAATGAAGATTCTATTCAACCCACATGCAATAAATCCACATATGTGACACATAAACCCCAAACTACAAGAATATCTAATTTACTTATAGTTTATGAAACAAAAATATATTTTCATTTTTATGTCTCATCAAATTTTTTTTCCATTTCATAAAGTATACTTGCCTAATTTATTTGTTCTTTAAAGTTCAGCCAAGCATTTTCTCTCCAAAATTGTACTCTTTCCAAGACTGTTAAGAATCTCTCCTAAGATAGTTCCTAACATTTTGTGTTTAAGTTTGTCTTAGTATTTACCACTTTAAACTGCCAACATCTATTTTGAGATATAAGAATAAAGATGTTCTCTAAATTTCCTATAGCATTATCTATGCTTAAATCTATTTATGTGCTCTAAAAATTATATGATTTACCAGAACATTCCTTCTAGACTACAAGACCTTAAATCAGAGAATGTATCATAATAGTGAACTAATTTTTGGTGCACATACAGGACACACTGCTTTTGTGTACTGCATGTTTGCAGTACATAAATATTCATTCACTGTGAGAAGTTGGTGCATGTACCTAACAGATCTTATTTTTTTCATCTGCTATACCTTCATTTTTTTCTTCTCCCTCCATCTCTTAAGCACACACTAATATGTGTACATTGTTTAAATTAGGGTTGCTGTCTTATGCATTTTAGGAGATATTATTTAGTTATAATACATTCATGTAAAAAGATCCACTTTATGGTAAAAGTGTCCTAGTGAAATGTAGGAAAAACAAATTGATTTGCCTGTCTTTGTTGGATCTTTAAATCATAGTATATGGATGCCTTCCATCCCATTTAAGTATAGATTCTGATGGAAACCTGAGGATTAGACTAATGAAAGACAATGGAGTAGAAAAGTATAGGGATTGGAGTTGTGAAGCTTATAAACAACATATACTACCAGTTTTTGATCCTCTCATCTTTCCATTTATGATGTTATCTCTTGGTTAATATTAAGTTTTGAACTGAGCCTATCTTCTGCTAGCATTTTGCCATTTGCAAGGGAAACAATTTACACAGTACTTATAATTTATAGAATTATTTTACAATAGTCACCCAAAGAGTCAAATACAAGAGTGTAGGAAATCTGTCCACACACTAAAGACCCCAAACAGTCCAGCTGAAGGCCTAGATCTCATGGCAATGTCCTGCATGCACCCAGCTGAAGACCTAGAGCCCATGACAATGCCCACCATGAGTCCAACTGGAGGCTTAGAGCCCATGACAACGTCTCACACAAATCTGTTTCAGGGATCTGCTATGGGAAAGCCCAAACATCAATAGTGGAAGCTAGGAAGTCTGCACCAGTGGGGTGAAGGATCTGCGCCAGCAGGCTGAGGGATCTGCACTGGAGCCAGGAAGCAGCACTCAAAGTAAGGACCAGAGCTCTCCCTAAAAGTACCACAGCCATGCTCAGCTACAACGAGGTCCTGAGTTTCTCCATTGAAGAGAACAGCTGAGTTCATATCAGGAAAGCCAGTGTGACAAGGTCCTCCAGAAGAATCAACCACCACATCTTCTTCTCCGGGTCTGCTTTGTATATTGTTGTCAACAATCCTCAGGTGGGCCTTCTATACCCAGCACCATGCTGATTCAGTTCAGATGTGTGTTATGAATTGACCATCATTTGTCAATCCACCATACCATTCTATTGCGTTGTCACAACTGGTGAATTAGTAAACATCTCCATGCCTTAGTTGTATTACCTGTGAGACGTTTAGTGGGGAGAAGTGTAATTTATCTGCAAAAGGTATAAACTACATTGG
>RJWT010036071.1:0-13331 GCA_004365215.1 Cuniculus paca | reverse complement strand
AGTCATACACGTGGTGGGGGAAGGAGAGCAGAGGGAAGCATGTGGTAGGAGGTAGTGGGAGGTGGGGTGAGAGGTTTACCTGGACTCCGGGCTCCGCGGTCCTGCAGGCTAGGGGGAGGGGGAAGGGCCAGCCTCTCTTACCCTGCTGGGGGGTGGGGGGCGGGTCCCCGGGGAGCTGCTCCTCCCGCCAGCAGCCGCTTTAAGAAGCTGCTCCGCGGCAGCGAGCGGGGCCGGAGCCGCAGCCGGAGCAAGCGGACTGAGCCCAGGCCGGCAGGTGCACGGCTGCGGGGACAGCAGCGGCATGACCGGCTGGGGCTACGGCCAGGACGACGGTAGGCGTACAGCCCCGCCCGCTCCGACCCAACAGCACTCTCCCCGACCCGCACGTCCAGGGTGGATTCATGAGCCTACGCCCCCCACGCTCCAGGACCTACCCAGTCCCTGCTCTCCTCCAGTCCCCAGAACCCGGTCCTCCTCCTGGCCCCGGCCCCGGCTCCCCAGAGCCCCGCGCAAAGTCCGCGCTGCGCCCGGGCGGGCCCTGCCGCTAGCGAGCGACAGATGGACGAGCTCGTCCCGCCGCCGCCGCCTCCGTGCAGCCCCCGACTGCCACGCTGGCTTGCTGTGACCCGGTCGCCGCACTCACGCATCCCCCGGGCGTGCGCGCGCGTGGAGGTGGCCGGGGCTGCTGGGGGCGGTTGCGGCGGAGCGTGGTGCGCGGGTGTCTGTGCGGGGAGCGAGCGCACGGCGTGTGAGCGGGGACCTCCGGGGAGCTGGGCTCCGCGTGGGCAAGGGCGCGGTGTCCTCAGGAGAGTTTCCCCGCGGAAATGCCCGGGCTGCGGCACCGGCTGGTACGTGAGGGAAGGGGCGCTTGGGGGCGCACGCACGTATTTGTCTACACAGAGCAGGGTGTTTTGAGTACTTGAGGTGTGAGGCGTGGGAGTCCATAGCCCACACCAGCCTTCTGGTCTGACCCGGAAGATAGTTCCTGCATCCTGCCTCAGTTTCCTTAAGATGCATAGGGAGTGAGAAGAGGCAGAAGGTGAGCTAGACGGCTTGAGTGTGGGTCTGGGACACATCACCTCCCTTTTGGGTACCCTTATCAAGCAGTGGTAGGGTGTGAGTAAAGGCTTCGTTATTTCCCTGAGATGAGCGATGAGCCTGCTAAGATCTAAGCTGTCCGGAGGGGAACCCAGGCAGGCAGATGGCCGGTGGGGAGAAGATCCTCCCAGCCCTGCTCTGGGGAGAGACAGTCACTTTGTGATGTAGGTGGGAGTTCTGGGCTGGTGGGGGGTGGGCAGGAAGTTGCAGTGGACCAGAGGGAGTCAGGGGGTACTGCAGAGTTTCTGCTGCCTCTGGAACCCCAGGAGCAAAGGAGACCCCCAGATGTGGACATTCAAGAACTGAAAGGAGACATTCAGAAAAAGAGACCAGCAGAGATGGAGAGAGGCAGAGAAGGGGGAGGCTGACAGAACTCATGGAAGACCATCTTCCCTCAGTCAGCTTTTGAGTGCTTCCCCTCAAAGTCCACATCCTCTGATGCCAGCCCCTCCTGCTATTACTGCCCACCAGCTTGGAGCATCCAGTGTCCTCAAAGGCCTGCCCTGGCCTAGTACCCTCAGGCAGCTCCCTCTAACCCAACCATATCAGGATTGTCCAGTCTGGGAGCAAGGAGGAGGGAAAGAACAGAGGACAGAGGTGCCTGCATGCAGCAGTGCTCACAGGACTTCAAAAATAACCCAGTGGGGCCGGGCCATGGTTCTGAGTCATCCACAGGGGACACAGCTCTGTCAGCACCTGCTGCTGTTTTCTCAGGAAAACTTAAGAAGCCAAAAAGGGGGAGAAGCACCAGCCGGCAGTAGCTCTAAAAATAGGCTGCATCTCAGGATGTTCCCCAGGGAGATGCTGAGCCTCTAGGCTGCAGATGGAGTCCCTGGGAGGCAGGTGGTGGGCGCCTGTGGGTGTGTGCGCAGGTGTGTGCATGTGTGTGTTGAGAGTGTATGCATGGGCATGTGTCTTGCTCTGGTCCCTTTGTGCAAACTTGGGATTCCAAAAGGAGGTATTTTTGTGTGTGGGTGCATACTCATGTATCAGATGTGGTGAGCAAGGTTATGAATGTGTGTGTGTGTGTGTGTGTGTGTGTGTGTGTGTGTGTTTGGACACACAAATGTTCTGGGCCTGACCACTCTGGGCCTGGTGGCCCATGTCACTATGCACATATGTAGGCAAAGGCCTGGGGAGGTAGCTGGAGGCAGTACAGACATATGCCGTGTGTTTATATTGGTACACGTGCTTGCGCATGTGTTTGCATGAGTGGCCCTCAGTTCCCTTATCATGCTGGTTTCTACTTCATAAGGTGGTTGTGAGGAGCAAATACTTGTCACAGAGTCAAAGTTAGGTTGATGTGAGTTTTTGCTGTTATCATCACAAACACTAAGTTTGCCCAAGGTACAGAGAGAGGCTAAATATTTGATTTTTTTTTCCTGAGATAGGGTCTTGCTATGTAGTTCAGGTTGGCCTTGTACTCACTAGGTAACCTCGGGTGGCCCCAAACTCACAGCAGCAATCTTCCTGTCTCTGTCTCTTGAGTTCTGGGATTATACATATGTGCCCCCACACCCACCCAAGGCTAAATATTTGATAGGGTCAGGTCAGAGACTTCAGATGTATCCTTGGGTGTGTGTCGAGGATTGGAAACCATCTCTGAGTCTGCAGCTGTGGACTATTCCCTTCCAGTCATTATCTCTCTTCACTTCCTATAAGTACTTGAAGGTGAGTTCTAGGAAGGCCATTTCCTAGACAAGGAAATGGAGGTTGAGATGGTGCAGTAGCAGAGCTGGGATTAGAACACCAAGCTGTGCAGCTCCAAAGCAGGGACTCACTGAAAGATTGTCAGGGAGACAGTTCCCCAGGGCTCCTCTCAGCCTGAACCTCAGAGATTCTGGCTCGACTGAGTCCTTGCCGCCTCCCTGCAGGTCCCTCAAATTGGCACAAGCTGTATCCCATTGCCCAGGGAGACCGACAATCACCCATCAACATCGTATCCAGCCAGGCTGTGTACTCGCCCAGCCTGCAGCCGCTGGAGCTTTCCTACGAGGTCTGCACATCCCTCAGCATCACCAACAATGGCCACTCTGTCCAAGTAGACTTCAATGACAGTGATGACCGAACCGGTAAGTGGCCTCTGCCAAAGCCTGGCACATGTTCCCCCAAGGTCCTAACTCTGTGCCATGCTGGCGCAGAAGCAGCAGCTTGCCGTGGTGGGGAAGGACAGCTTTACCTCTCACTAGCCTTAAAAGCTTGGGCTGAGCCTCAGTCTCTGCTTGTATAAAATGGAAGTGATAAGATCACTGAGAGGTGAATGAAAAAAACGAAGTGACATTTGTAATTCCATCACATAACACATGTTTAAGAAACACTGATTCCATTTCTTCCCATCCATAGAGTGTTGCAGATCAGGTATGGTTTTACTACTGTCATTGACCTGCTTTGTGATGCAAAGCCCAGCCCTCCTCCCTGCATTATCTGGGCCAGGCTTGGCCAGGAGAGAAGGATGCCGAGATGCTCTTTGTGCTGGACCCCTTGCCTACCTCTCACATAGGCAAATAGAAGCACAGTGCACTAAGGTGTGCCAAGACAAGACTGGCTCAGTTCCAAAAGTCTCCCTTCCAACTTGCCCATGACCTCAAGTTCCCAGCCACCCTGTGCCAGAGAGAGCCTGTGGGAACCTGTGGCTGCTACTTCCAAGGTCTCTTTGTGCTAGATCAGAGTCCAGGTTCTTTCATGATGAATTCCTAGGCAGAGGCCTTGGATGTGTTCTGTAGTGAAGGGATTTTGTCCTAATGACTAGCCTATGGGGATTTGGAGTGGGAAAGAAAGGAAGCTGCTAAAGTTTCTTTCGAGAGGAAGTATATGGTCTGTCCCCTCCACCCCTACCATGGAAGCACTCAGGAAGCTTATCTCTCAAATAGAAAATGAAAAGGAAGGAAAGGAGAAAAACTAGAAATTTCATGAGGAGAGTAATCTTAGTTGCTTAGTCCTGAGTTTCCTGGTAGGCTAGAAGAAAGAGAAAATTAGATATAGTGGGTGTAGAGAGAAGGCAAGCAGCTCCTCAGGAGAGATGGACAAGGCATTTCCTTGTGCTGACCTCTAAGAAAAGCCTCTCACTCAGAGCTTTGGGGAGGGGACATGGGACTCTAGATGACTCTAGAGGAGCAATTTTTCATATGGCTGTCCATTCCAACAGCCGTTAGAGGGCCCTGCGGGCTTAACTCAGACTTAAGTAGCTTAATGGTCATTGGGGTGGGGTGACTCGAGACCATGTCTTAGGATTGCATTCAGGCCTGGGTGGGGCTCCCTCCCCCACTGTAATGGCAGCCAGAGGAGTCAGGGATCCATGGAAAGAATAGTGACCCATTGTGGGCCACTCTGGAGGTCAATGATTGATGCCAGCAAAGTCTCAAACACATAGTAAGTGCATGTCAGTGGCAGTGCATTCCGTGATCAACTGGAGGAAGAAGCTAGGGATCCAAGCCCAAGTGGTCTGGGGTCCAGGTGAGAGTCTCAGGCAGGGCCACAGATCTATTAGGAAGCCCATTTATCCCACCCCTGGGGGGTGGGGCAGCCTGACTGAGGCCCTGCCCATGGGCTGCCTTTGCCATCCTCCTACCTACTGTTGCCCTGGACAGGCCTTGCTTCTCTCATAGGCCTGGGCAGCAAGGAGGGGCCTCTAGCCTGGCCTGGCGTGGCCTTATCAAGGGGCCCATGGGGACAAGGCCTTGCCCTAATCACCCATCATGGAGGGGCCTTGTAGAACTCAGCCTGGGACTGTCACCTGATCTAGGGGCTCACATTCAGGCCTGGCTGGGTCCCCTTCATGCAAGATCCCTTTCAGCTGGAAATTCTATCAGTCCCAGGTGGCCTCATACATTCCCCCAGCTCACCAGCTAACAAAGTGAGAAAGTCATGAAACCAGCACAAGTAGGGGCCTCCCATTTACACAGGAGATGGCACTGAGAGCCCTGGAGCCTGTCCCAGAGGTTAGGGACCCTCAGGAGCTGGCTTCCTGCTTGGGGCAACACCATGTGCTAGGGAAGTTCAAGGCTATTAGAAGGCAGTGCTGCCTGGCGATTAGGGGTCTGGGCTCTGGACATAGGAGCTCTGGGTTCATACCATGGCCTGGTGTTTTGCTGTATGACCTTGGGTAGATGCCTTGTTCTCTCTATGCTTTAGTTTCCTCTTTTATAAATAGGAATAATAATAGAGTTTTCTCATTATGGGCTACCGTGAAGACCAAACAGATTAATCCTTTCAAGCCAGCCTTGGGTCAGGGCTCTAGAGACGAAAGGCCTATTGTCATGGGTTTTGTGGGAAATCAGGCAGGAGTGGGGAAGGGGACCCGATGTGGAGAGCTACACTCTGTCATTCCCAGATTCCTCTGCCACTTGCAGCCTATTGAGACTTCAGTCCTGACCTGAATTAGGGGCTGCAGGGGTGGTGGGTGGGATTGACCCAAGCACAACCAGCCCAGCAGATTTTCTACATAAAAAATGTATCCCCTTCCTGGGCTGCTGCCCCAGTCTTGGCATTGCCTTACCAGGCTGTGGGTCCTCCCACACCAACTGCTACACCCCCATTCTACCCACAGTGGTGACTGGGGGTCCCCTGGAAGGGCCCTACCGCCTCAAGCAATTCCACTTCCACTGGGGCAAGAAGCACGAGGTGGGCTCGGAGCACACAGTGGACGGCAAGTCATTCCCCAGCGAGGTGAGGGCCACCATCTGCTGCTCCGGGAAAAAGTATGGGTCAGATGGTTCAGGTGCCTGGGTTGGGCGGTGACTGGAGAGGGTGAGGAGGAGCATACGGGCCTTTGGGAGAGACACTGGCCCCTGCCTCAGCACAGGGGCTATGTCCTGAACAATACCACCACTGCCCTGTCTGGGTACCTGCATCTAGGAGTTTTTGGCAAGGCCTCTCCCAGCCCCCATGCTGCTGGTAGCCCTTCAGGAACTGAGCCTGGCATTCAAGGCCCTGAACAAACTCACCTTGCCTGGCCTCATTGCCCCCTGTCCCCTTCCTCCACTGAGCTATTTATGACAAACCCCTGTCTGTACCTGGTTTCTTCATGCCTCCAAGCTTTTGCCTATGCTGCCCCTTTGCCTAAAATGCCCTTCCCCATGGTTTCCATTTGTTAACCCTCTGCTTATTCTTTGGACTCAGCTGCAGGTGCCACCTCTTCGGGGAGGCATTGCTCTGGATTGCTATCATTGAATTCATGGCTACGTCACCAGCAGGCAGGCCCTGAGCCAGATGCCTCTCCGGGGTCCCCTGGGGCTCAGGAAAGGGTTGGGCTTGGAGCTGCAGGGATGCTACCTGTTGCCCTCCCTCTGGAACTCCCCAGGAGTTTTGACAGCTCCTCCTCCTGCAGAGGGCAGAAGTGTGTTCTGAGTGAGGAAGGGGGTTGGCTATGAATTCTCGTGGGACCCTGGTGACACTGAGCCCTGGCTGGGCCTGGCCCGTTCTTTCTCCCAGCTGCATTTGGTTCACTGGAATGCCAAGAAGTACAGCACCTTTGGGGAAGCAGCCTCGGCGCCCGATGGCCTGGCTGTGGTTGGCGTCTTCCTGGAGGTGAGTGGGGGCAAGGGAGTCTGGGAGCAAGGCATGATCCTAGTTCTAGTATGCAGGGGTGCTAGGCTCACACTACCCTCTCCCTGACAGACAGGGGATGAGCACCCCAGCATGAACCGCCTGACAGATGCACTCTACATGGTTCGGTTTAAGGTGAGACTTGTCCTGCCCCCCTGTTGGGAGCAACTGGGTGGGAGGAGGGAAAAGGTCAGCTTACATTTTGGCCAAGCCACTCCTCCATGCTGGTGGCCAACCCTGACAGAGATCCAGGTGAGGGTCAGCACCTCAGAGCCTTGCACCTGACCCTTCCACATCTGGTTCATGGCTCAGCTGGTACCCAGCATGCAGCCTGGCGGGATACAGGATGTGTGAGATCTTGGGCACAGGAATGGTGCTTTGTCAGGCAGAGCTATTGAGGGCAGCTGCAGGAAAAAGTGTGAACACAGTGAGCAGAGAGCCCCAGAGGCCATAGCTTTTATGTACAAGCAAACAGGTACAGAAGGTACAACCTAGGCTGGGAGGTGGCAGCTGGGGTCACAGACATTTGCTCACAATTTGCATCAATGGGCCAAGAAGAAACCTGAAACCTCCGTCGGCAACAAGTGAGGAATCTACAGGGCTGGTGACGGTAGGAGGTCTGTGCTGACTCCCAGGTCTCCACCCTGCCCCAGGGAACCAAGGCCCAGTTCAGCTGCTTCAACCCCAAGTGCCTCCTGCCTGCCAGCCGGCACTACTGGACCTATCCAGGCTCCCTGACCACGCCCCCCCTCAGTGAGAGTGTCACCTGGATTGTGCTCCGTGAGCCCATCAGTATCTCTGAGAGGCAGGTGAGTCTTCCCAGAGACCCAGCTGCAAACTCATGGCCCAGCCCAGGCAGGGCAGAGTTCTCTCATCAAAGCTCCCATCTTCTGCTAGTAAACGTTTAGATTTTTGATTGGAAGTTAGCATGGTTGTTAATCATTAGGACTTAGACACAGACTGGGTGGGGAAATGCCTGGATCCAGGAGCTGCGCCTACTGCGTAAGAGCTGGATTGGTGCATGTACTGGTATGTCTTGCTAGACAGGACTGAAACTAGAACCAGGTAAAGTGGGCTGAGGTTCAAAAGTCCTTTAGGGAGTAAATAACTGAGCATGGGGCTATCAAAGAGGAGACCGAGTGGAGAAGAATGCGGACAAGCCCCAGGGTGCAGGAGGAAAGAGGGATAGAACTGGCTGTGTAAGGGGATGCCCGATGATGCGTGTGGGGGCTGAGGATCACAGCACTCTTATCCTGCCCTGAGTGTCCCTTCTGCCTTCTCAAGATGGAGAAGTTCCGGAGCTTGCTTTTCACCTCAGAGGATGATGAGAGGATCCACATGGTGAACAACTTCCGGCCACCACAGCCACTGAAGGGCCGTGTGGTCAAAGCCTCCTTCCAGGCCTGAGCTGCTCACCTGCCCAGCTGGCCACTAGGGCACCATCTTCCCAAGGGCTTCCATGTCAGCAGACACCAAACCACCTGTAGCTCCCTGCCCAAGGGGTGCTGTGGACCCCCCTTCAGCTGGCTTGCTTCTTGGCCACCCTGGAGGGTTCTTGTTGGGACCTACAAGTCATGGGTACCCTTCAGCTGCCCTGGGAACCAAAAGAACAGGAGCTTAGCAGGGTCCAAGCCTGGAACTGCCTCTGTTCTCCAAGACCCAAAGGCCCCTGGGAACCTCCTCTTGTCTTCCCTACTGTCAGTGGCAGCAGCCCCACCCTGAGCTCACACTGTGATGGATGAGACCGAGCTCCCCAGGGCAGGCAGCTGGCACTGCCAGGAAGATGCAAGCAATAATTAGAGGTGGGCAGAGCTGCCCTCTCAGCATTACCTCTTCTGCAGGCCTCCGCCATGCACGCACCTCACTGCCAGGCCATTAAAATCAGCGCCCAGCCTGTTGGAGGTGACGTGGCCTTTTTCCTCTAGCCACCTGCTGCCATGGGCAGGTCTGGCTACAGCTTAATATATTATCTTCCTTTGTTCCTACCCAGCCACCAAAGCCACCTTCATGACAATCCATCCATGTATTAATGAATAAATTTATTTATCCATGCAACAAATACCAATTGAGTACCTATGCTATGTCAAATACTTTTGGGGGCTTTCAGAGCCATTGGTGGGGAGTCAAGGGTACTGCGTTGAGAGGGATGGGATACTGGGCTGGGGAGGGTTATGCAAAGGGCCAGAGGGTATGGAGGCAGAGGAAAGGAGGTTGTTTTATTTGGGAAGAAATGAAATTCCAACCACTGTTCCAAAGCAGAGAGACAGGAACAGCAGGTTTGAGGCAGAAGGAAGAGTGGGTGTGAGGCTCAGAGGTGACAACAGCTCAGTGTGATTGTAGGGCCAATGTCCTGGCAGAGGGCATGGGACTTTCTCCCTAGGCTCATGGGAAGCCACTAAGGGTTGGTAGTAGAGGAGGGGCAAAGCCAAGTGTGCATATGGGGCTGATTCCCTATGGAATGTGGCAGGGAGGAAGTGGGGCTGGTGGCCCTGAGGCAGAGAACAGGGTGGTGGGATGGGGAGCAGGAGTTAGTTGATAGAGATTTAGAGGTATAGTTCTAAAGACAGCTCTTGTCTGGTGTGAGAGAGAAGTCCAGCAGTATTCTGAGAGTGAATGCCTCCTTAAATTTGCCCCCTGAGTACCTTGCTTGTCTTTCTCTAGTTCCAGAGTCTGGAGAGCTCTCAAGCCAAGCTCACATGTGGTCTTAGAGACTCCTTGGGCATTGTGACCCAAATGGGATAGGATCAGGTGGCAGTGAGGGGAGGTGTAAAAGTGAGACAGTAAATATGCAAGTTTGGCAGTGAAGGGGAAGAAAGGAGTGACTGAGTGGTGATGGGAAGATGGGCAGGGGTGTGTCTGAACACTCCTAAGAAAGAGGCCGAACTTCATGGCTGGGGGGGGCGGGGATGGTAGAGGCACGTCCACTCCTTATTTTGGCTTTAGGTCCTGTCATTGTCACTATACTCAAGGGAACACCCAAGCTCTGGGGTACTTCTTGTCTTTAGATCTCTAGCTTTGAACTCAGTGACATGGAGTAGGGCAAGACTTACTCTGTCGGGTAAGTGGGTGGAGAGCCACATATTTCAGTGCTCTGGCAAACCTGTCCCTAGAGTGGGTGAGGGTGAGAGGACAGGAGAGGCAAGTCCCCACAGCAAGAACTGCTCCAGTGTAAGGCCAGACACAGGCTGCTAGCCTGACCGAGAGGCTCTCTTCTTCCTCCAGGGTTCAGTAGTCAGTGGGAAGGATGGGGAGATATCTGGAAGACACAGTTTGCTCAGTTGGGAATAGGTGGCTTTGGCAGCAAGGAAGTTATGCTGGCAGTGTGAACTGTCAAGGCAGTTGGCGACTTTTCTTCCTATGACCAAGAACTGTCATTACTTCCACTTCACAGGTGAGGATAATGAAGGAGGCAAGTGTCCGAGCAGGAGCTAAACCAGAGCCGGATATATACCATAGCGGCTGGGCCCAAGGGAGGGAAAGATGGCATGATGGTGACCACCTGGAGTGGCATAATAACCCTGATGCTGCCAGATGTGCCAGGGAACCTGTCCAGCCCCTCGTAGGGATAGTGGCACCACAGGGCTGGCACTGCAAAGGACTTGGAAAATGGGAGCTGGTTTTATAATAATTATCCTGAGGCTGCCAAGGATTCTCACTCCCTAAGCCCTTTCCCTTAATTCATTTCTTAAATTTAAAACTATTTTAAAACCCAAAGTGGCCTCTTTATGTTACAATCACAGCCCAAGATTTGACCGTATTACATTCAAATGGGAAGTCTCTGCTGGAACCAACTGGAACCCAAATGGCTCCAGCAAACCTGGCCTCAAGGGACCTAGGACTGGAACCTGAATCCTCTTGCAGGGTAATAGTCTCCTGGAGATGATGCTGGGCACATTTGAGGCATCCAATGCAAGACAGGCCCTGCTTACTCCCAAGACCCCAGAGGGTCCCTTCCTGGGCATCCAGGGGTGCCATTGGAATGACTCAGAGAGGGATGGGGTCTGAATTCAGTGGCCACAGCATGCTGAGTCTGTGGCCATGCTAGGGGCACAGGCTTCCTTCCAAAGTACCTTTTGGAGGACCAAGCCCTGGGTCCTAAAGCAGGTTCCTGCTTTAGGGATGAAGAGAGATACTCAAGAGGTGGGTGGCTGTGAAGATCCAGTCTGTTATGGTTTGTGTCTAGATGTCCCCCCAAAGTCTCATGTGGTCATAGGGGTTTTTTTTTGAGAGGTGGCTGAATCTAGAGTGTGATTGATTTGTAGTGCAGTGCTGGGATTAAGGGTGGGTGACTGCTGGATCACTCCACTGATTGGACTGGCACTACCCTAACCCTGGAAGACTGAAAATATAAGGGACAGAGTCTTGCCTTGCTTTCTCATTGCCTCACTGTCTTCCACTGCTACAACTGTTGTCCTCTGCTGTACCATTTTGCCTTGGAGCCTGCTGACCATGGATTGAAACCTCTTAGTTGAAACCAACTTAGTGCGAGACTCTGTCTCAAAACCAACTTAGTGAGATGCTGTCTCAAAAACTAACAAAAAGGGCTGGGAATGTAGCTTAGCAATCTTTGAATCAATCTCCTATACTTAAAAAGAAGAAAAAAGGAAGTAAGTCTTTTGTTTTGATGTGGGGGATTGAACCTGGAGCTTCATGCATGGAATCAAGTGATAAATAAGTCATTTTAATAATATATTTTACTGAACCCAATTAGATTAAAAACATATCCATTTGAATATGTCATCCATATAAAAAATTGATATAATAACATTATTTTTTGGTCCTAAGCCATTGAGATCCAATGTGTGCTTTATACTTGCAGCACGTCTCCATTCAGTCTAGTTACACTGTATTGCAAATGTTCAAGAGCCCTGTGTGGCCAGCAGGGACCTTATTGGACAGTGCATCCTCAAACGGATGCCATTCTTTGCAGGGCCATCTGGTGATGAGATGTCTGAGAAGGATCTTTGACCAAGCCAGCAGCCAAGCAAAGGGGTGGCAGGAAAGAGGCAAATCTGCTCCAAGCCTCTGTTCCTCTGCAAGAGCTGCCTCAAACATTTGATACCAAATTGGCTCTTCTGCCAGGCTTTCCCCCTGCAGGAAACATTCCCAAACCTGCTTCACTCCAGCCCAGCTGGCCCTGCTTTGGTCACCCTGCAGGACCTTTGCTGTTCTACCAGGAAAAAGGCCAAGCCACTCGGCAAGGAACTGATTGCAGAGGACTGTCAGGGTGTGTAGAGGGTGGTAGCGTCTGTGAGAAGGGTTCTGGCTGGGTTGAGATGTGATTAGTCTGGGGAGTGAGGGGAGTTCCTGGAGGAGGGCCCCAGAACAAAGTAACTAATATTCCCGGAGAGAGACAGAAGGGAACCAGACAGGAAGGAGGAAGGCCTGGCTAACACTCATCTAGCATGCAATGTCTAAGAAGGGACAGGTGAAGAGGGACATGGGGGGTTCCTAGGCTCCAGAGACTTCCAATTCGAGGCAGGGGTTTACTTCTAGGCACCATGGGGCTCCAAGAAGTCTAAAGCAGAGGCTGGAGGAAGAGGACTTCAGGAGGCTCAGGGAGCACCAGGCATCACTTTCTTCTTACATGGGTTCCAGTGTGCATTCTGGCAGGTGCCACCCTCACCTCCTCTTGCTGCCCCTTCTTGGACCCTGCAGGATGGACTCATGCCTGGGCCCTGGCAGTTTCAAGTTTGGTGGTCTGAGAATCTGATCCAAACCCTCCAGAAACACCCAAGTGTTTTTGTCTTCAGGATCACTGGAGGGTGAGCAACTGGCTTCTTTATCTCCACCACACTCTCCTCTTGGGATAGGCATGCTGAGAAAGGCCAATATGACCCCAGGGTCATCTGGACTCCCAAGAGTCCTTCTGGCTTTCAGGATGAGGAACTTCCTAAAAAGGGCTCTTTCTCCTCACCTTTCTTCTCTCTCACCTCTGTCTCTGTGTGACAAGGTTTTGTTGCTCTGGGCATGGTTGTCTCCAGAGGGCATCCTGCCCTGCCTCTCCAGTTGCCAAGGCCCCTGGGGAGCCAGGGATTAGACCTTGCTACTGCTGCTTCTGAATGCCTAGGAGTAAAACTCTTGAGCCAGAGGTAGCCATAGCAGGAGTCAGCAAGCCACTGAAGGCATCCCAGGGCATTTGAGATGATACCACTATACAGATAGAACAGCTGAGGCTGAAGAGGGAACACTGCTGAAGTGAGTTGGTGGGAGAGCTAGGATTTAGGACTCCTAGTTCAGTGCTTTTCATTTTATTAAGAGGGCCTTACATATCAGAAAGAACCGTGCCCCAGATAACTTCTTGCTTGCCTTCCAGTGCCTGAAATCTTGGCATTTGAGCTTCATTGCTGACAGGGAAGACATGGTCTTCTGAGGGGTACAAGTGCCCCTGGGAGAGGCACAGAGTCAGTAACACCTTTTTAGGGGATGATATTGTTGCCCCATTTTCAGTCTGTTGCAGGACTTGTTCTCTAGGCCTATGTCTCCCCAAGGTATCGGTGGGGTGCCTGAAAGGTAGGACTTGAGAGAAAGCTGATTTTCCAGAAGGAGAGGTAGACTTGTGTCCAAGCTGGGGAGTGGGTGGCATCTCTGGATCTCAGCTGCGGGTTACCCCTCTGTGATCCTAAACCGAAAGGGCCGTGGTGCTGGACTCCATCAGTAGGGGCTGATAATCAGAAGAGCTGCCAAGA
>RJWT010036070.1:0-13338 GCA_004365215.1 Cuniculus paca | reverse complement strand
AAAAGATACCCTGTTGTCATGAGCAGGCCCCCTCCCTCCTCTTGGTCCCTGGCACCCACTCTACTTTCTGTTCTACAGATCTGCTTGTTCTGGGTGTTTCTTGTAAGTAGAATCATATGATGCATCTTTTGTGACTGGCAGCTTCCATTTAGCAAAAAGAAAGATTCATTCATGTTGTGATATGCATCAGTATGTACTCCTGTTTATCACTGAGTAGTCATCTCTTGTATGGATATACCACAATTGATTTATCCAAAAGACAATTTTTTTTTTTAAAGAAGGACTAGCTCCTGGATAACAGCTGGGCTGAGCAGTTTCTTACTGCGTTGTCAGTTTTGTTTTGTTGTTCGAGGTAGGGTCTGACTTTGTAGTGCAGGCTGACCTTGGACTCACAGCAATCCTCTTATGTCAGCCTTCCAAATGCTGGGATCACAGGTGTGGACCACCATGCCCACCTTGGGCTGAACAGTTACAGAGAAGACTACGTGTCCTCTTCACTGTCCCTCACCTGTGACAAAGCAAGAAGAAAAACATACCATTGGTTTGCTGATTTATGCTTGACCCTCAGAAAGTAAAAAATTCACCTGTGGTCTCAGCCCTGTGGAGTGATATTAATACAGTTTGTGTTTAGTATCTGAGCAACATTTTCTGTTCAGTGATTTCTGTCTAGTTTCTGATGGATACATAGGGTATGTGGTTTGAAAATGCCAAAATCATGTCAGAGACTTAACCCAGTGTCATTCCTAAGCCACAACAGATCATTAGTAAGCATTGTATGGTTCTGTTCTCAGATGACGCCGAGTTGGATACGGCAGGATGCCAGGTGCTGGAAATACTGCCAGGAAACCTACTCAGAGAGTTTAAATGAGATGGACGGCCAGCAGTGGATTATGTGATGTCTCCGGTGACATCTAGTTATTGTGCATGGTCAGTGCCCTTTGAAAAGCAGCCAAGACAGAAGAAAATGCTTCTACCACTGTTGGCTGTTTGGAGGCAGAAACCTTTAGAAGTGAACATCTGATGTTTTTCTAGATTTTTTGAATCAATCAGATTTCCATCACTGTCACAAAGTATCTGAGAAGATCAATTTGATAAGGGGAAGGTTTTGATCTGGCTCATGGTTTGTAAAATTCCAGCCCATGGTTGCTTGGCCCTGCTGGTTTTGGGTCTATGGTGGTATTGTAGAGGTGGAGTTAGGTAGCCGCATAGGCAGGCAGACAGGGCTGGACTTTCAAGGGAGTCCGTGCAAAAGATGAGAACACATCAAAACTGTGACTAGAGGCACATCTAAAAAAGGTTAAAGTCACAATGGCCAGATATACATACTGTCCTGAGGGATAAACAGCAGCTCAAGATTACTGTTACCACCTTTTTGAGATTTCCTATACAAGTAAACCATGATCTCTTTGGGGTGGACCATCCTCTCCCACCCACTAAGACTAACACAACTGAGACTAAAGACAAGACAAACGCTATAGATTTTTGACCGAGGTTAATGATGTCATCCATATGTCCTTGCTCCTCGTTGGATCAGTGTGAGCCAGGTGGCTGTACTTGTAATCTTACTGGTTGGTTATAGTTTTGATCCATGTTGTGCCCACCTTGTGATTTTGCTCTGTAAAACTTTCTCCTAGGCTCATTGACAACCCACTTGGGACCCCTCCTGTCTCTCAGGAGTTATTTCTGTTCCGCATTCCTGTCCCCCAGTGAATTTTCCTACTTTTCACCTCATTCCTTACAATTCACTCTTTGATTCTGGGGAACATGAACTCGGCGGATGTGGCATCTAGCAGGTAGCATAGGCATGTTTTTCTCTGTAGCAGAGGAGCAGCAGGTGTGTGGGAGGCTGCTTACTGTGGTGGCTGAGGAGCAGGGACAGGAGGGGACAGGTCCTAGTAGCCGCTTCAGCCACGCCCCTAGTGACCTCACTTCCTTCCACTCACCCACCTGCTAAAAGATTCCACCACTTCCCAGGAACCCCAGGGGCCTGGGGGACCCTTAGGCAGCCATAAGCTTTGTTAATTATATTATTTTTTGTTTTGTAAATGTTTGTAAATATCCCTAACATGCAGTGTTTGTCAGTGCCGGGGAGTGAGGTGTCTGACAAGGTGGCCCCTCTGAGGGCACCTGACCGTGTTCTGTTGCTGGCTGTCTTTCCTCCCCAGGTTACCTGTGAGGAGGGTCCCAGATGGTCCAGGGGCTGGGGCCCTCGCTGGGCGATGCCTGCTGTTCTGCTTTGTTTGTGTTTGGAGCTGGTGCTGGAACCCAGTGCCTCTCACGTCCTAAGCGTGTGCCCTACCTTTGAGCTGCGTGCAGCCTGGAAGTCCCCTCTGAGCAAGTTGAGACCCGTTTTTGTGGTCAGTTTCTCTTTGTTCCTCTCCCTGCTTCTCCATTCTCTAGACTGAGAAATGCACAAGTTGGTAGTTGCAGATGTGCCTCGTGAGCCCGAGTCACAGCTTTTAGGGGAATGAGTTGTTTTCTTTGCCTAAGGTGCACTTGGCAACTTAAGCCTTGTAAGATCTGTACGTCAGCCTATGGAAAAACCATTTCCATACAGGGAAACTGAGGCACCAGTCAGGTAGGTGAAGGTCACCCAGGTAAGTTCTGATCTCTGGAGAGACGAGCTTTTTAGAGACACACCTTTGTCTGGAAGCAGTGGTGCTCTCTTGAGGCAGCCTGTGGCTCCTTCCTTCCGCATCTCATTCAGGGACCTCGGCTCCTCAGGTGCAGCTTGGGCAGAGGGGAGAGCACCGGTCACCCCTGCCGAGGCAGCTCTCCAGCAGTTCAGGATTGCCACAGCCCTGTGTGACAGGCTCAGCTTGATCTTAGTATCTGTAAGCCTTGCTAGTGGGAGGCACGTGAGAGATGCAGAGAAGCCTGGGGAAGCCAGAGTGCTGGAGTTTGGGGGTTGTCTGGTCCCAGCCTCGGGAGTGTGCAGCTTGTGTTGGCCTCTCAGGAGCCACAGCTAGGAGAGCTGTGGAGGGGAAGTAAGAATGCCCACGGGGTGCGCGAGGGCACCCGAGATCCCCCAGGTGCTCTGTTCGTCAGCTCGGGAGTGTTCAGACCCCTCTGAGGCTTCAGCTTGAGCTCATCTCCCCACTTTCAGGAGTATGTTTGTCCCACAAAGATAGTCACAGCTGGATAGTTGCAGACATAGTCAGCATTGGCAAGTTCCAGAAAAGCCCAGGCACAGGATGAGAATCTTCCTTTTGTGTATGTCTCCTTTTAACTCTTTGCTGAAAAAAAGATCCTTTGCTATTTTTGTGCACTTTTTTTTTTATTTTAGAGGGAGTAAAACAACTATAAAATGAAACAAAACAGTGATAGTACAGTAGTTTAGAAGTTTAACTGAGAGACTCAGCAGGGAGCCAGGGTTCTTACGTTGTAAATATCCTGTGCAAAGGAGGGCAAGGACATTTTGTGAGTGTTACACCCACCCTGGGGTGGGGGGTGGCCTGTGTACAATTTAAGGGTAGAGAAGAGGCTTGCATTTGCTCCCTTTTGCTCTGGCTGCTGCCTTGAAGAGTTGCCCCAGTGCCATGCCACCCTGCCTTGGAGCCAGCTGATTATGGACTGCAATCTCCAGAAACTGTAAGCTAAGTAAACCTTTTCTTTCTTAATTTTGGGTGTCAGGTATTTGTCTCAGCAACGAAAAAAGCAACCAAGACAAGTAGGAAGCCCATGATCATTACTATACTACATATTGTTATCCTCTAAATAGTTGCCCATATTACCGACCCCAGGCTTGCCAAGTCAGTCAGACAGACAACACAAGTGTCAGGTTGCTTCCCTACTTCAGTTATCATCTCAGCCTGCGTCAGTTTGTTACAGGTAGGGTTGGGGGAGGCAGCTGCCTTCCTGATTCTGCCCAGCTGGCAGGGCCTTCACTGGCACAGAGGGGACTCCACGGCTTCCTTGCTGCTTGTTTGTTTTTGAGACAGGGTCTCACTGTGTGGTCCAGGCTGGCCTTGCTTACTGTGTAGCCCAGGTGGGTCTCAAGCGCATGGTCATCCTCCTGCCTCTCAGCCTCCTGAGTGCTCAAATTGCACTTCCATTGCAGCATGTGGATGGCAGTAGACACAGTCCCCTGGGTGACATCTTGTGTTGTCTGTGCGTGGGCTCAGGTGGAGGTGAGGACTTGGCAGGAGCTGGGACTGCTGAAGGGCCGAGCGCTTGCACAAACAGATGGTCTCGGGCTGCAGCTGCCTGAATGAGGGCGAGAGCTTGAGTGTGCATGGGGCTTTGCCACTCTCAGTCCTGCAGGTGGGAGCCGCCCAGCTGTGACCGTCTGTGACATGAGGGGCTCATGCCCAGTGTGCTGGGGGCTGCTGATGCCGTGACGTCCAACGACCCAGAGAGAGAGTTTAGTGGCGCGGAAAGGAGGAGCCCGGAGAAGCTCTCATGACATGGGAAATTCAGAGGTTGCAAACCGCTCATCCATTAATTTGCCAGAAGTTAATGGAGAGTAGGCCCCAGATTAAACCGTTTCAGTTTTGCTTTATTTCTTCATTAGTCTGATTCCCATCAGCTGTGTGTCAGGGCTGCAGCAGTGCGAGAGCGTGCCAGTTGTGGGAACCATTGTAACAGCCACTATCAGTGAGGCTTTTAGAGAAATGAGGTGGCAGAACCCAGGGAGGCTGTGCCATCTATTAACAGTGTTACATCGCGCTCGTTTTGTGAAACCATTCACAGAAGGCTTCGGGAAGAGGCCTGAGCTTTGGAGAGGGCACAGCGAGTAGAGTGCACATTGCTGTTGCTCATTGTCGGCGTCGCTGGTGCCCAGGCGGAGTTGCTCGAGCCTCCTCCTCGTGCACAGGTGCCCGCCCGGAGTAGCATGGAAGGGGCTCTGGGAAGGACAGATGCGGCCAAGATCCTAGTCTGCGCCAGGAGGGTGTGAGCGCTAGAGCCTTTTGTTCCTGAGTCCCGGGGCCTGGGTAACCAGTAATGATTTTGAGTGCAGACAGCTCACAGGACTGGGGAATCTGTGCAGGTCATACATCCCCTAGGGGGCTTGCATGCAGAATATACAGAGAGCTCTTGGAATTCAGCAAATAAAGGGTTTGAGTAGCCGTTTCTCCGGAGAAGACACACAGCCAGCTGGAAGCCACACAAGGAGCTTCTGCATGTCAGCCACCAGGACAAGGGAAACTGGAGACCCCCATCAGGAAAGGCGGGGCCCAGAACCTCAACCACTGCAGTGTGGTCATGAGATGGCACTTTGGAAATTGGTGACTGTTCCTCAGATGCTCAACTTGGAGTCACCATTGGACCTAGCTGTTCCAACTAGCACATGCCTGAGAGAACTGAAGCTGTCCCCACCAGGGTCCACAGTAGCTTTATTCATACGGATAGTAGCCAAAAAGAAGACGTGACCCAGGTGCGGGTTGCTGGGAATGGGTGAGAGATGCAGGACTCACTGGGCATGCACTGGTCCCAGCTGTCTGGCGAGGCTCCAGGGGTGGCCGTGGAGGGGATGTGCATCCTCCTGGGAGCAGGGAGGCCCAGGCACGTGCTGGAGCACATTGTGCTGAACACTTGAGGCTGGAGAGCTAGATGACCTGGGAAGGATACTGCAGTCCAGCAAGGGTCCAGTTTGGTGATTTGGGATTACAAATATTGTTTACGTCGTTGGTTCTGAAGTTTGGAGGTCTGGAATGGAAAACACTGACTCTGCAAAGTTCTCTGTGTATGCAGTAGTTTACGTTGAAACGTGGGTGGAGTAGCAGCAGCTAGATGAGGACCCTGAAGAGGGCCCCTGGGTGTCATTCCCTGCCTGGGCCTGGGGGCCACGCACCAGCTGCTCTAGGAGGGGCAGCCGTCCTTCGCTTCACCATCCCGAAGAGGGCGAACTCGGGAAGAGGGTGAACTCACACCTGGTGTAAATTCAGTCATGAATTGCTGTCATCTTTACAGAAGGAAACCAAGTGAGGGGGAGTGGGGGTGGGGTTCTGGGCAGAGGCAGCAGTACATGTGACGTGTCTCTGTCCAGCTTGGAGAATGCTGTAGATTCCTGACAGGCCACCCTCTTTCATCTGTCATGGCTGTCTGGAAAAAACAGTCTAGATACTTGTATACCGCAGGATTTGCATACAGGGCTGTGAGTCTGACAGGGAAGAGGGTGGAGGCAGGAGTGGCCTTAGCTTGTCCCGAGTGTTCCTGACTCGAGAGCAGCGGTGCAGGTGTTTACCACCGTGCACAAGATGCTTGTTCAGCCTGTGGGATTTTGTTCACTGGCAAACTCCTACTCACCCTCCATGATCTTTGGTCCACTCTGTTAAACCTCACCAAGGTGCATAGAGTTAAAGGTGTCTTTCCTGGAGCCAGACCCTCTGTGTAACCCTGCCCCAGCTATTTTGGCCTCTGTTTCCTCCTCTAAAGCAAAATGAGTGATCGAACCTCCCCACTATGGATCAGCTCCCAGAACACCTGCAGGCACCAGCTGTTACCCATGATGCTTAATTTCATGTGGAGCACTGCGGGGAGGGGGCCTCCCCCAGCTCTTCTGCACTTGCCAACAGCTGCAAACTGTGACCTCCAGGGGAGCCAAGTGCAGCCCAAACTCTAGCTAAGACGCTGGTTGTGGCAAGGAGGTCAGAGCTAAGGGCCCCTCATTCTGTAAGGTCTTTCCTACCTGTGGCACTTACGTGGGCATTGAGGTCCCTGGGTGCCAGCCCGTGTGTACTGAGCTCCTTGTGGGTGCCAGCGTGGCTGGGGTGGGGTCAGGGGTGCCGCATTTCTCTGTGTGCCGTGGCCCTATCCTGAGTTGGATGGCGGGGGACACGGTTTCCTGCTGTGTCCCAGTCCGCCCGCTGCCACAGGTAGCAGGAGGCACTGGGTGCCTCGGCTGTTTTGGACGTGCCAGCGTCTTCAGCAGCAGCCCTTGGACATCATTCTTTTTTCGTTTTCCTTAGCTGTCACTGTGGCATGCGTGGACACAGTGGGCACCGTGATGTGTTTTGGGCTGTGGACCCTGCGTGGCCGGGGTGAAGATGCTGGCTCCTGTCTGCCAGGGCCCCCTTTTCCTCCTGCGGCATCTTTAAAGTGGTGGCAGCTTTCATCTCTGCCACTTTCCCCTAAAGACAGCTGGGCCTTTGATCAGCCGCTTCCTCCCAGGCCTGGAGTGCGTGTGTGGCCGCTTCCTGTCTTGAGCATGCCCTGGGCCGTGGCGGGATTCGTTGCGGAATTTGCCCGCAGGGTAAGCTGAAAAAGGGAAGCAGCAGAAAAGAAAAGGTGGCAGCAGCACCCCTGTCCCATCATCTGTGTTTCCCCCGCCATGTCACTGGGTTCAGGAGACTCGGTCACGGACACATGACATGCTGAGAGTGGCTGTGACCTGGGGTCCCATCATGATCTCTGAGCAGGTAGCTCTCCCAGGTTCTGTGTTACACTTTTTGGTTTTACTAATGCTCCATTTTCCTGCAACTCAGTAAGGAGACGATGTTCTCTCTGCCTGGGTCTTGTTTTTGCAGGAGGATCTGGAGGGTCAGCAGTGTGGGGGCGAAGTCTGCAGAGGGCTGGTCATGGTTGGGCTGCATCTTGGTGGCCTGGCTTTCTGGCTCTGTTCCCACTCAGCCCTGAGAAGAAAGCAGCTCACAGACCCCTGGGTCTTCGCGTGTGCTGTGAAATCGTCCTTTTGTATCCAGACCTTCCTCATTTAACCACCGAGCTCGGTCGTTAAATGAATTGGCCACTGAGGAATTGTACGAAGTATGGACATTGCAGTGTTCTGAACAAAGAAATGATCAAAGGAAACTCCAGCTTGACGGCATTGCTTTTATTTGCATAACTCATATATGCAGCACTGTAGTATACGACAGGACAGAAAACTGCAGTACATACGTACAGTCAGCAAAAATTACAGTACTGTAAAACAAGGCGTACTTCCAAAAACCAGACATTGAGGCTCTAGAAACAAGTTGTGCAGAGCTGTGCAAAAGAAGTCTGAGCAGCTGGTTGTATGTCCCAACAACTGTTCAGACGGCAAGGTGGGTAAGCGACTGTCCGTATGTGAACTAAGCTGTTTGCCCTTGCAGTGAGCGTTTAACAGTCTGAAACCACTGAGCGACTTTGAGGTTTAGAGATGGGGCCTTGCTGTGTGGCCAGGCTGGCCTCCAACTCTTGGGCTTCTGTGATCTCAAAAAAGAAAACGCTGTTGACAATCATGAGGGTGTGTGGATGTGGCCCGTACAGATGGGGGGCTGCTGCTGTCCCATCAGGGTGCCGCCACACCCCCTTTCTCTCAGGAGTCACCCTTGTCTGTGTCACCATCTGGGGCTCCTGTTGTCTTTGGTTCAGTTACTCCCCGTGATTTGTCTCTGCCACTGCACATGGGGATTGGGTTCCTGGGGTGACACCTTTTCCCTTGGTGACTGGACCTGGGTACACCGAGGCGAGCAAGGTCGCCTGTTTGCCTTTGGGACGTGGTCGGGAGCAGACTTGATGGCTTTGCAAAGAAATTCTAGTTTAGAGATTGGAGCTGGACCGCTTTCATGTCCTGAGGACTCCGACGTGAGCTCAGCCCACGTAGAAGGTATTCTTGCATTTTTCTGCGTTTTTAGTTTTCTGAGACGTGGACTTGCTCTGTAGTTCAGACTGGCTTGGAGCTCCCTGTTGCCCAGTGTCAATCCTCCTGCCTCAGCTTCCCGAGTGCTTTATCACATGGATGCAGCTTGGCTCCTGGCTGGAGTTTCCCATGTATGACACCATGTGAGAAGCAGGCGAGCTTCCTGAAGAGGAGCGGTTGCTCCAGCTTGCTGCTTTGGAGGCTGGCCGTGCACACAGCACTGTGCTGGCGGGGGCTGTCACCTTCTCACCTTTGGTGGCCTGCAGGGGTGGGATGTGTGGGGAGACAAGAGATGACATCACCCAACGGGACGCCCTGCCTCCCAGTTTCCCAACCAGGGACCCCACTTGGGCTCGTGGGTCACTGCAAGCCACTGCCACGCCGTACCAGGCAGGGCCAGGTCCGGGGGCTGCGACTCTGAAGTGGCAAAGGTCTGAATTCTGTGACCATGGTCCAGAGAGGGCGCCAGTGCACTGGGCACTGCCCCCTGTGACTTCATGGAGGAGAGCAATGCTCACAGCTGCCAGGCAACAGCGGTGTTGCCCGTTGTCCTTGAGTTGTGTGAGTGCATCAGCTCCTGGATAGCTGCAGACAGCTTCGCCAGCTCCTCCGTGGCCTGCTGGGGTCTCCTTGTTGGTTCCAGGATTCTCACCCAGAGCCCGAGAGGGGCATGTGGATGCAGAAGCACCAAGAGACGCAGTGACCCTTAGCAGCACCCCCGTTTGTGACTCAGCCTGCTTCCTGCCACTGTCCTGTGCCCCTGGGCTGACACTGTCTGGTTGGGGATGGGAGCAGGGTTCTCAGGAACCACAGGCCGGGCACAGTGACCACCCCGCATGAGATGGGCAAGGAAGTTCCCTGTTCCGGGGCCTGGAGCCTTCTGGCCCTCTAGACTCCTCCCCGTCAGGTGTGGCCCTAGTGCCCAGCCTGTTCCCAGGCAAGGGCTCGAAGAGGGCATTTCCTTTGGTATTTTTACCCAGGCGCTGACGTCTGAAAGAGGCCGCAGAGCTTCCTCCCAGCCTCATTGCTGGGGGCCTGGGGGCCTTGGAAGGCTGGCTCCTTCCCGCTTGCGCATACACCCAGCTGCTCCTTCTAGCCATGCCCACGAGCTCTGTGGGTGGGAGACTCCATACCCCAGCTCCCTCCTCCTCCTGCCCCCCCCCCCCCACAGAATGCATGCCCCAGGAGGTCTGAGAGTCAGGATGGTGAGGCATCTCTGCCACACTCAGAGCTTGTTCTGTAGCTGGGGCTCTGTGCGCCTGCAGTTTGAGGTCTGAAGCCCTCAGTCTTGAGGGGTCAGGGCCATGTCAGAAGGTGCAGTGCCCAGGACCCCTGGTCCAGCCTGCGCAGGATGCGAATCTGTGCCCCATCGCCCAGCAGCGCCTCCTGCCTGCTGTGCCAGGACCTCCAGAGAGGTGGTGCAGACAGTGCTGTAGTCCCTGCTGGAGGCCAGGGCGCCAGGAGGCCATTGGTGCCTTCGAACACCCATTACTGCTTAGGAAGCTCAAGCCTGGCCTGAGGCCTCCCCGGCCTCACCACAGCCTGACAGGTCCTGTGTGCTGAAATGACAGGGATAGCAGAACACGGTGGAACACGCACCTGCACACTTTTTTTGTTGCAATCCCCCAGGTCACAGCATTACAACCTGTCTAGTCTCACTGTTGACTCAGTAGTGTAAATGAGATGACGGGCTTTTACTTAATCCCACAGATGACAGAAGACTGTGTTGTGTTTGGTTTGAGAGAGGGTCTTGAAATCATTGTGTAATCCAAGCTGGCCTCAGACTCAGGGTGATCCTCCTGCCTCAGCCTCCCCAGTGCTAGGATTACAGCTGTGTGCCATCATGCCTGGTGACAAGATGATTTCAAGCAGTACACAAATTGTAATTAAATGAATGGCAGTGTCTCGATGGGATTATAATGACTTTCATAATTCAAAATATTTTTAGTGCTTTTAGATATTTGAATTAACTTTTGTTTAACACTTTAGTGTATGAGCATAAGGGGTGTTGAGAGTACAAACATCTGATTATCTCCTTATTTTGCTGTTTCCTCACCCCTTGGAATGAGAGGCATTACCCCGATGGGACTTCAGATGCCATCTGGTCCCTCAGCACCCATAGCATCCACAGGTTACTCCCTGAATCCCACATCATCTTCCCGGTTCATAGATGGGGCCCGCCCTCCCCCTGTGGTGAAGGCCAAGCCAGATGGCCGTCCCTGCCGTCCCCAGGCCCCCCACCTGGCTGACAGGTGTGTCTGGGTGGGGCTCGGCCTTTCCGACCCTGCTGCCCCTCCATTCTCTCTGGGCTGCTCGGCTCCCGTGAGGAAGTGGCCTGGTGATTTGGTCACCACCTCTGCCAGGCAGGGAGATGGAGCTGAAGACCACTTTGCTTGCTGTACCGCTGTGTCCCGTGTGGGTTCTGGGCTCTGCCCTGCGCGCTCTTGCTGTCCCCTGCTCTCCTCACCCCTATGCAGCCCTCAGCAAGGGCTTCACTGCCCCCTGCTCTGGAGGCCTTGGTGTGTGGTGGCTGTATGTCTCTAGGGCCCGTTCGTGTGCCCGTGTCCCTTTTCCTCTTAGAGGGATGTGGTCCTGTGAGGTGAGACTGCTGTCCCTTACAGCTCTTTACAGACACTGCAGACAGGGCAGGGCCTCGGCATGTGGATTACGGGGACACAGCTCAGCCCAGAGTCACACCATCCGCTTCTGACCTCAGAGAGTACCCGGGCCCCGTGACTCAGTCCCGAGACTCTGGTCTTCCCAGCTGCAAGTCGGGTGCTGGTCTCCCCTGCCCCTTTCCGGGGGTCCTAGAAAAGCCCGATGGCGGAGTTCATGTGTCTTGCCTTGAACCAAAGTACCCTGATGGGAGATCGGGGAGGCCGAGAGCAGAGCACCTGACGCTCTCCTCAAGGTGGCGGATCTCAGCGCTCTCAGTGCAGTGCCGTGGCCTCTGTCCTAGTCCTGGGGCTTCCCAAGAGAAGCAGTGTGAGCTACTTGGTGGGGTGGCTGAGGGTCCCTGCCATACCGCTGTCCCTGCTCCAGCTGCCGCTGTTTATCGTGCTGCCCTGCGGCGCCCTGTGAGAAGGAAGCCTGGTGTGGATGAGAGTCACTGCGCAGTGTGTGTCCCAACGGCTGGCCCCAGACTGCGCAGTGTCACCGGAGATACGACGCCGGGTGGTGAACTCCGAGTGCCATTCTTCTGTCGGAATCGCGACGTGGGCCCGAGAGCGAGGGCTGTGGTTACGCGGGAGTCACGTTGGCTGGCGCGGCTCTGTCAGCTGCGCTGGGCTTTGTGCCTCGGATTTAGGTCCAGACACGGTGCGTGGGTGTGGGGGAGGCGGAATGTAAACCCTCTTGTTTGGCGTCGGTGTGGTGCGTTGTCATCAAAACCTGTCCTTTACACGTTCCTGCTAGTGTGTACCACCGGGCCTCAGAACATACGGGCTACACCCCAACCCCAGTGGGTTAAAAGAGCAGAGCCAAGTGTGGGGGCGCATGTGCTGCAATCCCAGAACCCTGGGAGGGTGAGGCAGGAAGGGCACAGGTTGGAGCCCCGCCTGGATAAGTTAGGTACTTGGCGAGATCTGTCTCAAAAAAAGGCTGGGGCTGTAGCTGAGTGCTAAGGCCCCGAGTTAAGTCATCCCCAGTACCACATGAAAAAGGAAAAGTTCCGGGAAGAAGTTGTTTGCTCACCTTTGGGCTGTTGGCTGCATCTCCAGAGATGGCAGTTGTGATAAACGTCACCTCTTCCTGCTGTCATGTCCAGTGTGGTCCCTCCTGCCCGTCTGGCCACTCACTCACCAAGCTAGGGCCAGGAGCTGTGCTGCCCTCTTTGTCCTTGGAAGGGGCTCCATCCACTGTGAAGGCCATGGCCGAAGTTGTCCTGTTGCGCCCCTGTCTAACCTGTGTCTGGGTGACTAGATTCTGCTTGCCTGGGTCCCTGGCTTTTCCCTGCCTTCTCGTGGGGTTAAGATTAGAAGTGTCCTCAGGTACGAGGTGCTAATGATTTGTTGATCTTAACTAACTCTGTTGGTTAGAGGACTTGGTGGAATCTTTTGTTTTTTTCTCCTATTGTGTCCAAAAGGTGAAGGTGCCTGACCGTTTTGGCACCAGGAATCAGTTTCGTGGAAGGCCATCTTTTACAGACAGTGCGGTATGTGTGAGGGTGGGGAGTTGGGATGATTCAAGTACCTTATACTTACTGTGCACTTTATTTCTATTATATTACATTGCAGCACACGATGAATTGATTCCATAGCTCACCGTCATGCAGGGTCAGTGGCACCCTGAGCTTATTTTCCTGTAACCGCACAGCCCTATCTGGGGGTGTTGTGCGCGGCTAGTCCATCCTGTAGTCCTGTTTTGATTCCTCTTGCTGCAGAAAAATCTTGATTCAAAAAGACAGGACGTTGGAAGTGGAAGCAGGGCTGTTTAGAGCTTCTGTGAGAGCCTCAAGAGACCCTGCCTTGCCTTGAATCCAGACGGTGTGGAGACTTGAAGATGTATCAAGTGTACTTTGAAGGCCACCATCACTTGTGTGCTCACAAACAGGTCCCAGATCTACTCCTTCCCCGTTTGGGGGCTTTTCATGGTTGGGAAATAATCTTTGGAAAGCTGAGATAGGTGAGCATCAAGTGGGAAAAAGGGCCCTGACTCAGGCTCTTTAAAAACCTTTGCTAATATTTGAAATGTGTCAAAATCCCAGTGTTCCCTCATTATTCCTTTTAATTTCATTTTGGCTTTGAATGCAGGTACTTTTTTTTTTTTTTTTTTTT
>RJWT010036069.1:0-13337 GCA_004365215.1 Cuniculus paca | reverse complement strand
AAAATTAACCATTTATTGCAAATTTTCAACAGCATATTGGACACAGAATAACAAACAGGTTTAGTAATATTGGATAAAAATCAATGCAATTTAAAAGACAGAATAATGGAAACTTGTAACACAAAAGTAAATAGCGCTTTGAAACCATGTGGGAAAATTTGAAGCAATCCAAAATATGTACAACAGCAGTCTCAGAAGAAGAGAAATGGGATCTGTGCAAAATAGTTAGCAGAAACTATGAATAAAAACATTCCAAGTGACTTGGGAAAGCATTAGTATGTCGTTTCAAGAGGCTCCACATACTCAAACAAATGCCATTTTATTGTGGCAAAGTCAAAATAGAAGTCAAAAGGTAGAATAAAAGATAAAGTCAAAAACCAAACGTTAAAAGAAAAAAAGTGAAAAAATAGTCACAAACACAAAGATAAAATCAAAATCCTCAGAAAATGTTACAAGAAACAAAAATGTGATTAGTAACGGTACTAGTCATTAGGGAAATCAGAAAACATTGCAATAAAAAATTTAAAACAGTGAAAGACACATTCCAGAAAATCACATACATAAGTGTGTCTTTTAAAAAAGAAGATGAACTAAATATTTTCAAGTAAACAATCAACCATGTTGGTTGTCAACAGATACTCAAATATAGAATATAATGTGTTGGAACAGCAATGTTAAAAGATAGAATCTCAATTCTAAACGTGAGAAGGAAGCTGGGTGTGGATGTCTCTATCTGTTGTCACTGCTACTGGAGTAGGGGGAAGATGACTTACTTGATCCCAGGAGGCCAGCCTGGGGAATTTAGCTATACCTCACTTAAAAAAAATAAATAAAAAATAAAGAGTAGTGAAAATAGTAAATCTAATACACAGAGAGATCCTTTATAAAATAGAAGAAGAAAAATATATGGCTGTCCAAAGCAAAACTTATAACATTTTTAATAAACTTTAAAATTTAATATATATGATAATGGGCCTAAAGCATCAGGGTGGGTCATGAATATGTACTGTTTCAAGTCTATTTTATCTCAAGTAGTTCAATATTAACTCTAAAGATACTAGGATTACTTAACGAAGCACAGTATAATCCTTAGAACAAACACTGGAACATAATATGAAGACATTTAGCTCAATAAACAACTGGGAAATATTAAAAATATAATTTATGGAAACATTAAAGCCCATAACTACTTATAGATAAATGTCATTTAAAACTCTTCACACTGAAAATTTTAAAACAGTGTGGAAACAAAATAGGACCTAAATAAGTGGAAAGATATAATATGTGCACTGCTTAGAAAAGTTGCTATTTTAAGTATGGGAAGTTTTCCCCCAAAACTGCCTATAGATTTAAGACAATTTTAATCAGAATCACAGATTTTTTTCAGAAATAAATAAATTGATTCTAAAATTGATATAAAAGCAAAAAAAAACCTCAGAAAATCCAAGATAATTTAAAAAAGAATGAGCTTGGAATACTCACTATGTGCTTTCATGTCTTACTATAAAACTTTATTGATTATGGTAGGCTAGTATTGGAAACAATGTATTCCAAAAACATATTTATGTAAATATGGCAAATAAAGTTTTGGCAAAGTTATGAAACAATTTAGATGAAAATATATTTATAATACCTTGTACCAGAACAGCTGAACAACTGTTTGAGAAGATGAATTTTAAGTCCCTCACATACTGTACAAACAATAACTTCGGTATCCCTGCATTTACATGTCCTGTATAAAACTATATATAGAATGATGCAGAAAAAAATAGAAACCATCTTTGTAATTTTTCTTAATGAAAGTCTGTTTCCAAATGGCTCCTGGTATTCCCCCTCCTGCTATTCATAATGTTGTGCTACTCCCTCCTCTCAAGTGCAGGTTAAATCAAGTGATAACCTTAAAATATACAGGATATAATAAAAAAAGATTGGTTGCACTCATTAAGATTACAAAGGACTGTAACTTTGTGTGTCTGGCTTTTCTTGCCTGCTACTTCTCCAAAGGCAAGCTGCTATATACTTTGGGGTGCCATGTTGAAGAACTGTGGCAAGAAACTGAGGCCTCAATTGAAGCCCATAGGGGATGAGTCCCACGTCCACGTGAGTGAAGCATGCGGGTGAGACTCAAAATGACTGCCATCCTGCTAGACCTGATGATCTCGCTATATGATAGCCTAGCTGAAAATAAACAAACAAAATAAAACATGAGCTTTGCCAAGTTGCTAAGGATCACTGACCCATGAAAACTCACTGTAATAAACATTTACTTTTAAAGTAATATATTTATTTTAAAGAATATCGTGTGGGAGTAAAATATATTTGCTTTTGCAAATGTTTTAAGTGTAGTCACATATAATCTGAACACATGAAATATGCAAATTCTGAAAGGGCACAGAATACACAAACCATAAAATGAATACACAGACATTATTGACAAATGAAAATTTTGGTCCCCAGGTCAACATTAAGAAAATAAACAGGTAAATCACAAAATTCAGGAATTAAAACTATAATGAGATGCCACTGTCTTTCAGCAATATGAATTTTAATATAATGAAAAGCAACATCGGAATTAGAGCTGTAGATATTTATTATATCATTTGACTTACAAGCATGAGACATTGAAATGATTCCTAGCATCAAAAATAAATAAAGAGAAGGGGAAATGATAGGGGAAAGGGGAGAGGAAGAGGAAGAAGCAGGAGAAGGAGATGAAGAGACATCAAATATGGAGGTGAAATAACTGGATCCTTGTGCTGCGTTTTGAAATGATGCTGTTACTAGTACTTTTGGAGAGGATTGGGCAACTCCGTTAAAAGAATAAACAAATACCTGTTTATAGTTACCAATTCTAATAGACTGAATCTTTCTCAAATTCATGTCTACCTGGAATTTCAGAATGTGACCTTATTTCTAAAGGATCTCTGCAGATGTAATTACTTAAGGATCTTGAGATGAAATCTGAGTTGGCTTAGGATGAACCCTGAAAGGAGAGGGAAAAATTGGAAACAATGACACATAAAAGAAAGTTATGCAAATATGGAAGTAGTATGAAGCATTACACTTATGAACCAAGAAATGGCCAGAATTGTTGAAGGTGCCAAAAAGTAGAAAAGAATTAGAAAGCATTCTTCCCTAGAACCTTTGAAGGAACATGGATCTGTTGGAACCATGATCAGAGAGTTTTAGCCTTTAGCGTTGTGAGATTTTTTTTTTAATTAATGCATACTCCAGGGTTTTTTCCCAAGTAAAGGAAATTATTTGACTAGAAACAAATGAATGTAAATGTTTATAATGGTTTTATTATTAAGAGTCAAAAATTATGATAAGTGTATATGACCCTTACAGGAGAATAAATTGTAGCATATTCATATTATGAGGTACCACTCAACATTAAAATAATTTCACTATGAATACATAAAATAATATGCATGACTATCTAAATATATGTTGAGTGAAAGAAACTAGTTACGAAAGCATAATCTTCTTTATGATTTCATTATAAAAACTTCTGAAATAGGAGACTAGAAAAGCTGTTTCCTCAGTACTGATGTAGGCAGAATAAACAGGAAACATAAGAATGGAAATTTTTGAGGTTATGGGAATGGTATGCACTGCACTACTATAGGAGAATAAATTATACTACCGAAACATTTGTGATATGTGTATCTTTTTCTTTGAGAAGATAATATTTAAAATCAAAATACTTTAATTAAATGTTAAAAAATGTCTTGTTGCATAAAAGTGATAATAAAAGAGAGTGTTGTACCAGAACATAGGACTGGAACTCAAACTTCAAATCTTATTTTGGCAATATATGGTGGACATTTAAAAACTGGCTTTGGATCCACTACTTGGTTTGATCCCCATGCTAACATTTAATATCTGTGTTTTATCTCTCTGAATCTCACTTTCCTTGTTTGTAAATTGGAGATATTTATGTCTACATTACACGTACACAGCAAGACGTAATATATTAAATAAAACAATCTCTGTAAAACACTCAGTGGATTGTAGCCATTATACAGTTGTTTTCACTTCACTGATTTCTCAGATTCTCTGTGAGCAATAAAGTACTGATGTTAGATATCAAAGTTAATTTTCAGCTACAGCTCCACAATGAAAATATTGAATGAATAGGCTTGAGAAAGGCAAAAGGAAGGAAATAGACAATTTAGGTAGGAAAATAAAAAGGATAATTGCCAAACAAACATAGACTATACCCTAACATAAATAGCATTGAACTCATGATAATCTTTAAGAACACATCTGGTTTATGGAGACAGAGAATCATAAGTAATTACCCTCTCAAGCAATGTTTGTTGAACACATTCTGTATTCCATAAACTTTCCCAGGCACTAGGGGTACAACAGTAAGTTTCCAACCAACACAGAGCTTATGTGCTAGTCAAGAAAGGCTGTGTACAAACGTATACTAAAAAAACCATAAAAAATTAACAAACAAAACTCAAGTAATAAAGAGTTCTAAGATACTCATGAAAAAAATATTATACCAGTGAGACAGGAGAACAAAATCAGTTGATTGTTTCAGTAATGGGTTCTATAAAATTGTGAAACTTAGGCAGAGAACTGTACAAAACCATGTTGTGTTACAGTTATGTCTAGATACTGTAATAAGCGAAAGCTAAAGTTTCAATTAGCTTAAAATAAAAATTTATTTCTCTCATGTAATTGTGGAATATAGCTAGTTTAGTTCACTTTTCTTCACATGTTGATTCAGTTATCTGGGTTCCTTTTATGTATGGGTTTTGGAATGCTCTAGTTCTAAAAGGTTGAAAGGAGCAAGAAAGTGATTAAAAAAAAGTACATTAGCTTCTTAAATTACTTGATCAAAATGACATATGTTACCTTGGCTTGTACTTCATTGGAAACAACTGGCTAACCTGGATATACTTGGAACTGAAAAATGTGGTTTATGGCTGGAAAGTCATATGCCTTAGTATTTCCATACTATGGAAAAAGAATATAAATTTGCTTTTGCGGTGAGGCATGTCAACAGGTTTCTACATGACCCTCTTTTCTCACTGTAACACTGTCTTCAAGGGTAATAATCCAATACTGTACACAGATTATTTGGGATAAATATGCAGGACTTTTATTGACATGTTCTCAAATCTGTGTGCTCAAGATACGACTCTGTTGAACAGAGATCCATGAACCAAACTCATGGTGTACCCTTTTCTCAACCACCACATATGCATGTGTAACCAGTATACAGAGAATTCCAATAAAAATCTTACAGGAATACATATTAGAAAACACTTAGTAGTCAGCCATAGCCTTGTAGAAATCCTACCAAGTAGTGTGAATTATTATGAAGACTTTCTACTCTATGAAAGGGGAAAATATCTTAACTGGTTGTGCCCTCTGAGAATAGTTCATCTATTCTTCCTATTATTCAAATTCTGTGAACTTTGTCTTCCACATTCACATTTGAAAGGGCATTAGGAATATGTATTCTTACAAATTATGTGATTTCCACAGTCAAATTCTTTGCACTAAGATTTGGGGGGGGGCTCCTGGAATTAGAGTTGCAGGTTTTTAAACTGAAGATAGTTTTGGCAGAGGTATAATTCACTGAAAAACAGTTGGCTATTAATTAATTTGCTTCTAGAAAACAGACACAGTGGAGTATTGATAAAGGGCACAGGCACCTCAGCCGAATTGATGGGGGTTAAATGCCAACTCTGAAAGTTAGTACTGTTGTAATTTTTTTTTTAATTACAACAAAGGAGACACAGAGTAAAGGACCTGTATATAAGTACCTCATGTGCAAATTATTAACATGAAAGACCAATAGGTTTATTGGGAAGTTGGAGAAATGAGGTACCAAAATAGAGATAGCCAGTAACTGTGGGCTCTCTAACTAGTTATCTGTGTAAGTAAATGGAGTTTACTACAACTGGGAACTCTAGCAATGTATGTAGAATGTACCTTATTTATGCTTCTTCCCCAAGAATCAACTATCTGGACAGACTCATCTCATGATAGTGAACATGGTTAGTCACTGAAAAGGTCCATTTTCAGAAATCATGGCTTGTCAGATGTTTAAATGAAGCTCCTATGACTAGAAAAAGGTTCCGAACAAAGAAATTCCAATACTAATAGCTGGAATTTGGACCACTGATTGACTATAGATAAGTTATCAATAATGTTTGCTATATCATGGCACATTGGTTTCTTAATTTCTGGGTATCTATTTCCTCATCTTTATAATAGGTAGCAAGTTTGAGGTTACCCTGGCTACATAAGGAGTTCAAGGCAAGCCTATATATATATAGGCCATATATATATATATATATATATATATATATATATATATATGAACACATCACATTGTAATGAATATTAAGTTAATATTCCCAATACATGTTGATATTTTCTGGCATACAGGAACTTCTCTGTTAGAAGTATTTTGTTTGTTTGTTTGTTTGTTTGTTTGTTTGTGTCTTTTTGAGACAGGATTTCACCATGCAATTCAGCCTGGCCTTGAACTCACTTTGTAGCCCAGGCTGCCCTCGAACTCACAGTGATCTTTCCACCTCAACTTCCTGAGTATTGGAATTATAGATGTGGTACACCGCTCTTGGCACATTAGAAGTTTTGAATAAGTAAATCTGTAAAGATATTACAGTGTTCAAGAGTACTAATGTGATCAGAGAGATGGCTACAACTGTGATCAGAGGAGAGCCTGGTCCAAGAGGGTTCAGAAAGGCAGTCCATAGATGATCACTCAGCAAACCAAAAGCTTCAACCCAAACTTTATGAGTCTCATGTGATTTTCTGTGCTTGAACAATCATATTTGCAAGATAGAGGTACACTCAGGATTGGGGAGTATTTTCAGAAGCATCTTAAAGAGTAAATTATTTCTAATCAACAGGAATGAAAATTTCTTGGGGCACAGGATGGGTACTGAAAGGAGTCCACTTGAGCAGAATTGTTATCATCTTTAATGTAAGAGATATTTTGAAATTCAACATAATTTTTTATTATTGAAAACTTTTCTGTTAGAGCTGATTTTTAATTATGAATTCTCATGAGGTTAAGTCAATTTTCCAAAACACTATTTTGCCCTAATCTTACCATCCAGTCTCCATAAGGAAATGAGTTTATTTCCAGAGTTCTGAGGGAACTGTTTCAAATACTGTGTGTTTGACTCAAAACAATGAAAAGTAGACAGATTCAAAAGTATATTAACTCCAGGTTTGTTGGCAAATCTTTAGAATATATAGAACTATATTATTAGAAGTAACATTCAATGTTTATTAGGAGACACTATTGAAATACCTATCTTCAGAATTACATTCACAATACATCATATAAAACATATCCTCCTAGAATCCTATTCTGTGTCTTTGCTTTTGTCCTGAAAGCTTTAATACCTCCTGTCTTATCCTTGCTCTCCACTGATAATGGTCTTGCTTCCTACTTCACAAAGAAAAATAGAGGACATTTTCACAAAGTGACACATTTCACCCAAGCACCAATGACATTATCCTTCTAAGTAGCCTTTCTTCTTGTGACATCGTGTTCCCATCTAAGCCTGCTCTATCCACAGTCTATCCTATTTGAATAAAAGGTGAATCCTTCCTTCTTTTTACTAAGAGCAAAAAGTGCATACTGGCAACCATTTTGAATGATTATTCATACCACACTTCCTGTTCATTGTCAATGTTCAAACTGGATCATCTCTACTTTCACAATATCCAGAATGATAACATTACGATTTTAAAGTTATTATTCCTAGGCAGACATGACCTCCAAGATAGACTTTTACTATTCTTTCTAGTTCACCTACACAGTGATTCTCATTTAGGGGTTATTTGTCCCACTGCAGGGAAAGTGGTGATGTTGAGATAGTTTTGGCTGTTGTAACAGGTAGGAAGAAAACGACTGTCATCTAGAGGGTAGGTATGAGAGACACTATTAAACCACCATGAAGACTGAAGATAAGTTCCTACAACAAAACATTTTCTAGCCCAGAATACCAACTGTGCCCAGTGTGAGAAATACTGGTCTACATCTATTTGCAATGAGTCAGGCCAGGTAAGCACATGAAGGCTGTCTGATCAGATCATTCTTCTGCTGAGAAATTCCAAAGAATTTCCAATGCTCCTGGGCTAAAAACCAATTATTTTTACTAACCAATAAGGGTCTCAGAGAGGAAATACTATTTCTAGGTCTCTGGCAACATAACCATTCTCCCTAACAGCCATGGAGGTCACCCCACTTAGATATTCCTGATCCTTCCTACTTCAAGACTTCAGAGGGACTCTTCCCTCTTGTTGGTCATTCTCCTTACAGATGCCCACAGTGCCCACTTCCCCTGCATCTTTACACTTGGTGCCTATGTCACCATTTCAGTAGAACCGCTCCTCACTATCCCATTAATGCCGAACCACTCCCCAGCATTCTCTATTCTACTCACACAACTTTTTTCCCATAGTAATTTTTATGGGCTGAATTGTGTTTCCCTAAAATTTACATGTTAAATTCCTAATACCCTATATTTTACAATATGACTGTATTTGGAGATAGGCATTTAAAGACGTAGTTAAGGTAAACTGAATCCTTTAAAACAGGGTCTTAATCCACTGTGATTTATGTCCTTATGAGAAAAGGAGTGTAGATCAGAGAGGAGACCAGAGAAAGAATAATGTGAGGACACTGGGAGAAGGATTTTGCTATGCTTAAGCTTGTGTCAACTTGATGGGGCTGAGAGCTGAAAAAGGTATTGATGGAACATACTTCTGGGTGTAACTGGGTGGCTCCTAAAGGCATGACTTTGAGTACAAAATCTAGTCATTCATCATTTTTCTCTGGCACTATACTCATACCCTTTTTCCTTGTTGCCACAAATTAAGTAGCTTTGTTCTGCATTATGTTGCTTGCTTGGACCCATCTGACCATGGATTAAATCCTCTGGAATATAAGCCAAATTAAAGTTCTACTTCTTTAAATGGTGGGTGTTCAGCATTGTATCTCAGCAATACAACCATCTACAAGAAAAAGACAGAAGCCACAGAGGAAACCAGTTCTGATGAAACTTTAATCTTAGTCTTACAAACTTCAGAATTGTAGGAAAATAAATTTAAGTTGTTGAAGTAACTGAATTTTTGCTAGCTTTTCACAAGTGCCCATAATAGCTATTTAAATAATTATTGTCATGTAATGTACAGAGCAATTTACATGTATTTATATTATGTATTTTTTATATTTATTTTTGCTCTTTTTATTTGTTCCTTTCAGATATATACTCTTATTATTTCCCCATACCTGTACTTTGAAAATGAGGAAGGCAAGACACAGGTAATTGAAGTGGGTTGCATCAGATTATAAAGATAGTGAATGAAATAACAGAGGTCATACAAACTCTAGTATGCCTGATTCACGTTTTCACTATCTTAGAAGTCACACACTAAGCTTGACATAAAGGGGGAGAAATGATGCAGCAGAATATTGCTACAGAATGACTCATATGTAGCATCAAACTCTCATACACCAACACCCCTACAACCACCTGACCAATGGAGCAACACTGCTGAAGCAATTCAGTTGTTCAAGAAATGCATATACATTGCACTTGAAGAATACAGTAGAGAGAGCTGTTAAGATCACAGAACTTGTCAGGGATTTAACTCAGTGGCTTAAGCACCTGCCTGAACTCTTGAGTTCATGAGTTCGATCTCCGGTACCAAAAAAAAAAAAAAAAAAGAATCACAGAACTTTACCGTGAGTGATGAGCTGCAGAAAAGAAAAGGAAAAATAAAAAGCTACAACACAGAAAACCAGAAGCCATAAGCAAACAGTATCATAAATTGAAACCAGTTGATGGGATTCCTGGTTGTTTCTATACTTACTTGCACAGAAGACAAGCCTTCAGTTATGAACAAAAATATCCACTGCTTTTCCTTCCCCACGAAAAAAAATTCTATTTGTCACATTAGACCCTTTCCTGTCATCCTACTTATGGACTTGCCAAATCAAGCACTTTTTACACAATTAACACAGAGGCTTCAAATACAAGGAAGCCTTGTTCTTGTGGAAGAACAACCCTGTGTTCTCATTTCTTATAGTGATTTCCTTTTAGGCAGAATCATCTGCCAAAAAAATAGAAAAAAATAAGTAAACAAATAAAATAAAGTAAAATAAATAAGTAAATAGGAAGAAGTGGGGAGGAAAACAGGCTCTGTGATTGAATCTATTTTCATCCCATGAAAAATATCTTAATTTTCACTTATATTCCATGCCTGTAGCTGAGGGCCATTAAAACTAATAAAAGTAAATCTTTTGTGACAGATCTTAGAAAACAGTTCTGCAATCCACTGCACTCCCAAACGCTCATTAGAAGTAGTGGTTTTCTTTTCAGATGAATGCTTGCTGAATGCTTAAAATGTGTTCTCTCCAACTTTTGACAAGTCAAACTGGCAATGGAGTGTTTGATGCAAATCCTTGACATGAAAAAGATGTTGTGTTGCAATATCAAACATGACCAAGAATGACGCATCAAAGCAGAAAGTGTTAGAATCCAAGGCAGTTGGCAGAGAGAGAATCAACACATTTGTTTCTGTTTTTTTGTCATTTTCTGACATCAGAATAAACAGGGAATTTGCAGTTACCTTTAACTAAATATTCCATGGATTTGAGTTCTAAAACTCAATGCAAATGTAATTATCCACCTCATTCTTTAGAAATTTAATGGCTCTTAGTCAAGTATCATATAACACTAGAAGATGTTTTTATTTTATCTTATATTATTTATTCATTTACTTTGAATTTCTGAAGCTGACCTTAAACACAATCCTGCCTCAACCTCTAGAATAGCTAGGATTACAGACCTGTGCCACTTTGCCCAGAAAATATATTTTTTATACACAAAAGAGAACCAGGAGTTGGAGACAGTGGGAAGGGAGAAAGAAGAAAGAGGATGAAAAATAATAAAACATATTGTCTACATGTACCAATTCTTCACAAGGAATATAATCATTCCATACTGAAAATATGTACCAATAAAAATAAAAATTAATAGAATAAAATATAATGTAAACAATAACAAGAATATTAATGATAATTCTTACATGGTATATTCAAGATATACAGTGAATTGTTTATTTTATTTTTACTTTGTTATAGAGAATTTTTAAATTAAAAAAATACTCTAGTCCAAGGTACTCTGTCATTAATTCTCCTCAAAATAGTACCCCTTTCTTTGAACACATTTATTCCAAGATTTTCTCCACTTTATAAAGTAGTTCATAAAATAATCTTTCCTGAGTGTTAAGAAATATGGTGTCTGCTGGTGTAGAGTGCCATCCTGTAGAAAGACAGGTTAGTGCAAATATTATTGTGTGTCCTCATTTACCCTATTCAGAGGATCTCACACCATTTGACTTCTGGTCATTTGGCAAAGTCGAAATGAGCACGAGAGATAAACTTTTTTAATTGATTTAGGACTTTGAGGACCCAGGGACAACTAAAGATGCCCAAAAGGGAGGACTTGAAGAACTGCTTCAGAGAGTGGCAAGAATGATGTGATATGTGGGTTCAAATCCACTATTTTGAAGAAGAAAATGATGATGTGACTTTTACTTTCATAATTTTAAAAATTTAAACATTTGTCATATTTTTCAATCATACCTTGTACATCTGACAGTTTTTATAGGGGTTAAAAATAGACAAATAGTAAGAACCTTTTAGAAATTTCCATTGTTAAACATATATTAATGGTTATTATTTGTAATGATGATCTTTATCACTATTGCAAATAGTGAATAAGGTAGTGAATCTTACATGTATGATTCCTATTTTCACTTTGGTTCCTTAAATAGCTATAATTATTTCCATGCTACAAACTTAGGTAAAAAGGCTCAGAAAAGTTATTAATAATTATTATTTTATATTACTAGTATATACTATTACTATTAATGAGGAAGCAATTTTTAATGTTTATTTTATATTTGTACTCTGTGCTATTACTATTTACAGAGAAGCATTGCAGAGGAAACAGAAACAGAAGGCATGGTTTAAAGTTAGTTAGAAGGTCTACATCAATTGGCTGTGTGGCATGTGAAAGCATATACTCCAGTCTTCCATTCACAAAAGAAACATTTTTTATGTTACTTCACTTCTTTCTTTCAAATCTTGTTGTAAAATAGCTGTTTGGCCTACCTTAACAGCAAACATAACAGAACAAAATTCTGGGAAATCACTCTACCTAAACCAGTTCATACATCACAATGCCCCCTCAAGTCATTCTTTACGTTCATGTTTCTGCCACACATTAGGGGATTACTCTTTATCACAATTTGTCCTAATCCTTTCCCAAAAGAAAACAAAAGTCTTGCTGTTAGTTTTTGGATGGTGGTCATTGATGTAGCTGATACACAGTTGACTTTTGATATCTTATAATGTAATAAAGTATATCAAGCTACATGGAAGGGGAATCAAAGAGGGAAAAGAAAAAGGTATGCACACATATATATCTATATGCATATTTGTATCAAAATAAAGACTATTCATAATCTCATCTTCATAACTGATATCATTCCATATTTTCTTTGTCATTAGGAAACATCTCAATTTGTATGGCTCCCTGGAAGGTTGTGTTAGCCAAATCTTCACTTTTGAAGAGTTTGAGCCACTAATCATCCCACATGAACTGGGTTATTGTGATTTTTATTTCTAGAGGCACAGTCTCATGAAGTTTCAAAATTATCTAAACTGGGCTGGAATTTACTAATCTCCTGTCCCAGCCTCCCAAAGTACTGACATAACTGCACACTGTGATATCCAGCTTTTTAATGTTGTTTTTAATTACAGACAGGGGAACGCAAAGACTTGACCCAGCGTTCTCCAACATTTCAATAATGCTTTTTCTTACCCTTTTTCATAATTACAACCTTACTTCTTGATAATTAGAATCATCCACCCAGCCATTATAGTCACCCTATTTTTGCTTGCTGATCTGCTGACACTGGAAATTGAATGTAGTCATGTGATAGTCTGAACTTCCAAGGCAACGGTACACTTGGCAAAGTCAGTGATTTCTTTGCATTATACTGGTTTATGGGTCATATTTTGTTTCATGTTCTCTGGAGCCTGATGCCAGACTTGAGAATGCTTACATATGTACAAGCAAGGAGAATTGGACTGGGGTAACTCTTGACCAACATTAGCAATCTTTTGTTGATCTTTGCAGTTTCTTCAAGGAGTAGAGAGCTGATTCTTCTGTTAAAATTACCTCTACAGAATTAAGAGGCTCCAAATCTCCAGCATTATTGAGATATCCCCATATGCCCCACTGAAAACTTCAGGT
>RJWT010036067.1:0-13331 GCA_004365215.1 Cuniculus paca | reverse complement strand
ACACTTATATCTCATATAAGTGCTACCTCAAGAAGATGTTAATAAGAAAGCTACATATCTTCTCTGGGTAAATACTCACCTTAAAACAAATAGATTTCTACAGAGATTGTGCCTTAATTCTTTTAACATTTTATTAATGTGGGACTTTTGACGTGTTAGGTGTCTTACCTTCTACTTTAGTCACACTTGGTCTTTTTACCCAAAGTATTAAGTTCATATGTTTATTAAGCTTTAGTGATAAAGAAGTGAAAAGGGCATCTATAATTGTTGCCTTCTTGGAGTTTTTTTCTAGTTGGATAACTGGGCAGTGGTGTTTGGGTTGATGTATTACAGATGCAAAAGAAGCAGACATACAACTTCTGGAAGAAGAGAATTACAGAGAAGCAAAATGATTGTCAAAACCCTGAGCTGAAAAGTAGTGGATTCCAGAAGGACAGAATGAGGCCAGTGATGTAGGCACATACAACAAAGAATGAGTGTGCAGTCGGAGATAAAAAGGTCACATGCAAACTTGCTGTAGATAAGGATAAGGTTCACACTATATTCTTACTGCAAAGAGAAGACACTTATTTAAACAAAGAGTTATTGGGTAGATGTAGTCTTTGTTTCTTGATGCTGCAGATATCAAACACAGGGCCTTGTACATACTAAGCCACTTCACCACTGAGTTACACCTCCAGCCGAGATACACTCTTAAAAATCAGTTTGGTTGTGGAGAAGAAAATAGAAGATAAAACTAGAAGCAGAGAATGTGTGTAGAAAGGCACTTCAGCTATCCATTGAGTTATGTCAGTGGCACAGGCTAGCTTGCATTTGTGGGAATGAAGAGAAGTACAAAGTGTCATTATATAGTCTGGAGATAAAACAACTGCAAAACTTCTATGTTAGGGACCAAGAGTGAAACTTATTGATAAAGAAAAAATAGATATTATAATAATTCAGATTTTTTTCAACCTGTATCCGTAGCCACTTATATAACAGATTCCTATGCATCAGCTACTACAGAGAGTAGAGTCATACATTAGAATTTACTAGCTGTCCATGAAAATATATTTTTATAAAATATATCACTTATTAAAGTCTAGCTATATGTATGTATTGTGGTAAGCATCTAGTACAGAGTACCTTTGGTAGTTACAGCTTTTAACTGACTGAAAGACTGTCTCCTGTCTTCTTCTGGTAACTTTCTAAGCATACTCAAGAACAAATGATACTGGAATAAAACTGAAGTCTTTCTTGGTATTTCTCTGCTGCAGTTTGTAAAAAAGACAAATTTTGTTTTCTTTTAGGAGCCATTTCCCTGATTTTTGTTTGGTTCCCCTCCTACAAAACACAGTAGCCTGGGGTTTTGTTCTTTTTTTTTTTTCCTTTGTGGCACCGGGGATTGAACTCAAGTCTTATGCTTGCCAGGCAGGCACTTAGACCACTGAGCTAGATCCTGGGCCCTTCCTTGATTTTTACAAAGTCTGAAGAAATAAAACTGACAATTAAAGCTGCAGATATGAGTCACCCAGAGAATTAGCCCTGATAGAATTGAGTTTTAAAGAAAACTGAATACCTAGGAAGTTCCCTGGGATATAGAATTCCTTCCTTGATCTGGAATCTGTCCTGGTCCATTTCCTGCTGAAATGCTCATGTCCATCTGTACTTTATCATACTGAAGATGACTCAGGGCTCATTTCTTTACCCCAACTAACAGAGATGGGCCAATTTATTTCAATTCACCTTCCAGTAACTGGTTTAATAGGAAACATTACCTTTTGAAGAACAAAAAATAGAAATTAAAACCTAAGTAAATTGTGTAAGATTAACATGGCGTATCTAATTTTACATTCACAAAGGAGGACAAACAAGATTTTTGTGAGTTCTACACCCAACCTGAAGGTGGGAGGGGGTGGCCTGTGGACAATATAAGGGAAGAGAAGAGGCTTGTTTTCTTCCTTTTTGCTCTGGCTACTTTTGCTAGTTGCTGTCTTGAAGTGTTGCCCCAGTGCCATGTCACCTGCCTTGGAGCCAGCTGATTAAGGACTGAAACCTCCAGAATCTGTAAACTGAATAAACCTTTCTTTCCTTCATTTTGGGTGTTGGGTGTTTTGTGCCAGAAATGAGAGAAAAGTAACCAAGATAGAATTGGGTAACAGTGGAGTGGGGTCATTGCTGTGACTGTACCTGATCACGTGGTTCAAGAGCCTCTGGGAATGGCTTATGGGAGGAGTTCAAAAAGGTTCAGAGATGTCACCTGAAGGTATAGAGCTAGAGCAGCTTAGAGTGTTCTGCATGCAAGATTCTGATCAGAGCTCTGATCAGAAGACCAGAAGGCTGATAGAAGCTCTGCAGGTAAAGACCAGACTTGGGAGATTTCTGCTGGGAAGAAGGACTGCATTAGTTGGTGGACTCCAGTTGATGTATGTTATGGCTTGGTAGAAACTTTGTCTGCATTTTTCTCATGTCCAAAGACTTTGCCTGAGACTGAGATTAAGGGTGGCAGACTGATTAATCTGGCAAAAGGAATTTCAAGGTAGTTGAATGTTGAGGCCATGGCATGGCAATTGTTGAAGACTTTTAGCCAGATTTATGTTTCAAATCAAGAGCAAAGAGCCCAGCAGGATGATTTAAAATGTTTTAAGTTTGGTCAGAAAGGAAACTCCAATAAAGTTGTAGACTGTAAAGATGCAGCTGAGATCTTGATTGCTGAGAAGGAACAGAAAAATTAAAAAGATGGCCTGCAGACATCACATGAAGAGGCAGCAGGTCCCCACACTTTGCAGCCTCAAAACTTCAAAAGTGAAAGACTTGCTTAGAGGAGAAAGCCACAGAATACCATGTTCCAGAATGACAGTGACACAGACAATCTGTTTTCGGAATCAGGTTCAGAGTGCCCACCAATCCAGGCACTTGACCCCTACAGCTAAAAGAGAGGAAAGCCTGGCTACTGCTCCAACTTGCAGAAGACCTCAGCGTCATCCACGTGATGCTGGTTTTAGGTGCATACAGAATGCACAAGTTCTGAGGTTAAGATAGTTTCCACCCTGACTTCAGAAGGCCTGGAGAGCCATGCAGTGTGCCCTTGAGAGGGCAGTGTGTGAAGCTGTGAGTATGAAGTTATAGGTGCAATGGAGAACCCAGAAGTTTAAAAAAAAGTGTGGATCATCTAAGCAAGGCTGCAAAGATTGAGCAGAGCAAGCCCGAGAGAGAAGTGGTGAGAGATAAAACCACCAGAAATGCTGTAGGGGTGGAACCACACAAGCCCTTTGGAGCTCACAATTGCCACAGACTGCTTCAGATATTGGATGTGCAACTATCGGACTTAACATTTACCCTGCTAGATTTTTGACTTGCTTTGGTTCCAATGCTTTGTATTCCTGTTTGTACTGTTTGGAATGGTAATATCTGTCTTGTGCCCTTGCATGTTGGAAGTGTTTAACTTGTTTTCATTTGTACAGGGGCTTGCAGCTAAGCTTTGCCTTACATCTCCCAGGAGACTTGTAACTTAAACTTTTCAGCAATGCTGAAACTGTTAGGACTTTGGCAACTTTTGCAGATGGACTAAGTGCCTTTTGCATAAAGGGATGTGCATGAGTCTTTGGGGGGCCAACTACAAAATATTACCTTTCTGACATAATATATTGTTGATAGACTTAATGCTGGTTCTTAAGGATTGTTAAGCTGTGTTATAAAATTCAAGTTGCAAAATGTTAAGAATAAGCCTGTCTTGTATCTAGCAACCAGTTTAGAGAAATATGTCTGGTTGCCAAGTTGACAAGGGGTGATTGTTATGGTTGATACATTGTGTCAACTTGAGAAATTTAAAAGTTTAACTGAAAAACTCAGCAGGATCCAAGGTTCTTACTTTGTAAATATCCTCATCCTGTGCAAAAGAGAATAAGGAGATTTTGTGAGTGCCACACCTGCCCTGAAGGTGGAGGGGTGATGGCCTGTGTATAATATAAGGGAAGAGAGGAGGCTTGTTTTCTTTCTTTTTGCTCTGGCTGCTTTTGCTAGCTACTGCCTTGAAGTGTTGCTCCAGTGCCATGCCAACCTGCCTTGGAGCCAGCTGATTATGGACTGAAACCTCCAGAATCTGTAAGCTGAATAAACCTTTCTTTCCTTCATTTTGGGTGTTGGGTGTTTTGTGCCAGAAATGAGAGAAAAGTAACCAAGACAAATGTCATAAACATAGGTAAGTAGTAATAAAAATGAACACAAAACAATTGTTATAGTAGAGAGTGACTGTGAGAGTGGAGAGAAACAAGGCTTGATTTCAATCTGAGGAAATTTTTTTCCTTCTATGACAGTCTCCTATTATGTAATGATTTAATTTTCCTCATGAAATTATCAATCCTTTATGGTTCAAATGAGGTGTTTCCTACAAATATATTTTCTGAATTGGCCTGCACACTTGAATATAAATGTTGTTTCTGTATATACCCATTAAAGCTCTACAAATCACTCTGTTCGTTTGATCTTTGGAAATAAGTGAAAACACTATATTCTGATTACTGATTTTTTCTTTGCTTAATTTCTTGTTCTCATCTTTATCCCAACCTCTTTCCCAATTCATGCTAGCTAGCTATCTTGACTTATTATAAAATTGCTCCAGTTTGATAACCCTGTTTATTTTTATGCAGCATGTAATGTAAGGCTAAAGATGGAGAGATTCCATGAATGAAACTCATTTGAGTTTTATTTCATTGCACATGTGACACTTTACATTTAAAAAATATTACTCTCAAAAGTGAGCTTTTTTGTATTTGTTAATGATTGATGATATATTACCTTTGAACATCTTACATTTTTCACAGGTGACTTTATTTTTATATATAACTCAGATTTTTCTGAGGTACAGTAAGACAGATTAGAATATGAATTCCTTCAGGGACTTTTTGAGACCTCACAACTTGGAGAAAAATAGTACAAAAATTTTGTACCATGGGTGATCTCTGTAATCTTTTTACTACAACCTTTTCTCAATCTCTCCCAAGCTTTAACTTCTAAATATTCTTATTCCATATAGTATCAGTTCTCCTTGACATTAAACTCAACTGAAAGACATGGTAGAATCATGATCCTTACAAATTCACAGAACAAGGAAAGGCCATTACATGGCATGCATTATTTCCCTCCAAATCCAAGTTTTATATTGTTATCAATATAACACAAAACAATGTAACACAAAACTTATGCACAACTGGTCTATTGAAAGCCTTCACTAACGATATCTAGAGGTTTTCAAGCAACCAAAATAGTTTATAAGTGTTCTAGAATGTGCCAACTTTCAACTAGAGAAAAATAATTTTCTGCTTTTTTTATTCTGATTGCACAAAACTTCAGTCACTTTTACAACTGTGTATGATTGCAATGAAACAGGGAAGAAGGGAAATTGTGATTTTTTAAACACATTGTTATATTATAGTTATTCTAGTAACTATTTATAAATTCTTTAAAAGTTATCCTGAATTTTATTATCAAATAATTCAGAAATCTTATTTCAAAGGGAAGACTCATGAGGACTCAAGACTCCTCATGAGTCTTCCCATTGCCCTGATGGTCTCAATACAAATGATACTTCTTTATTTTTGGGTAAAAAAGAAATATTCTCTAGGAAAATTCACTTATAAACCTTACAAGATTTATGTGGTAATCAAACACAAAGAGAAAGTAAAGAAATAGAATATCTATCATTATTATCCTTTGATGTCTCTTACTCATATCTTGCTGCTACTCAATAGTCAACACCCTTAATATTAATACTACCCCAAGTGCTTCCTAACCAGCCATGTTCAACTGGTTTAAATTTCTTCCTTCAGAATATTGGCTAGAACCAGAAAATGTTATAAAATATCAACTATCAAAATGAGAGTATTCTCTGTTTCAAATCCCTTTCTCTTTCAAGAAGAATAGCAGTTTTAGAAGATAGAAAATAGATATTGTTTACTCACTTCCAAGTAAGTTGCTGAAGTAAACTTGCTGATCAATTTCTTACATTAAGTTTGTGTTTAGAATCCTATCTTAAAAGATGGATGTTAAGCTTTGTGATTCAACATAGTTAGGGTCTACATAGCTGGCAATCAAAAGGATTAAACGTGCACCTGGGAATATCTGATTGTGAAAAGTTCATACTATACCTGCTAAATAGCATTAAAAAATCAGGGTTCTGAAGGATAATGCTACATCAGGATGCCTCTGACATAAAACAAAGAATTATTAATAATAAGGCTAGATAGTTGATGAAACAGTTGCATCTAGGGTTTATAGAATTCTAATAATTCTATAATAAAAGAAAAAAATAATCCAATTTAAAAATGTTTATTTGAATAGAATTTTACCAAAGATAACAAATGAATGGCTAACAAGTATACAAGATATCATTAGTTGATGTTAAGGAAAAGCAAATTATTATAGAGTAAATTATATACAAATTTTTATCCACTAGAATGATAAAAATAGAATGATAATGAATGTTGAGAAGTATGTGTAAAACTGAAATCGTCACACCTCACTTTTGGAATACCGCACGACACAGCCACAGTAGAAAACTATTCAGCAATTTCTTGAAAACCTATTCATAAATTTATCAAATGTCATGATCACAAGAATTTATGAAAATGAATTTACACATATATATGCAGATAGATAGATAGATAGATAGATAGATAGATAGGAATTTTTAACTGTTAGTGAATGTGCACAGCAGTAGCATTTTTCACAAAATACAAAATTCAGAAGCAATCTAAATGTTCACTATCATTGAATGGATAAAACACAGCATACCTATGTGATGGAAAATTAATTAGAAATCAAAATGAATGAAATGCAAATTATATGGTATTTGCTTCTGAAACTGATTGTATACAATACAAGTAAGATTTCAGTTAAGTGGACTTCTTTCCTAATTAAAGCTAATTTTATGTCTTTGCTAAAAGTTACATTTGTTTGGATTTTTGTTAAAAGAGCAATTTGTGATTTCAATCATTAGAACTGAACTCTGTCTCAGCACAGCTTCTTTTGATAGTCTTTCTTTTGACAGTTTCTGTTGCATTACACCTAACGATAGCCATTCCTCATCTGCAGCAATGGCATATACAATATATACCAACATAGCGCTTTGTTTTGATAGTTACAAAATGAATTAAATTTGAAAACGTCCCTGAAATGCCAATTTACTCATTTTGTTTGCTAAATGTAATCAGGGCAGTAACTTTACAAGTCACAAGGGAAGTGAAGCATTTCTAATTCAACAAGTTAATCCTATGATTTAAGGGATTTCAGGAGAAAAGAAGAAACTGTTTGATGTACTATATCAGTAAGACAAGCATCCATGAAAATAAAAGGCTTTTAAATGCAAAATTAAAATAAAAGGCAAGGTTTTGGATTAAGAAAGTAATTTTAAAGAAAGTGCTAGAGAACCAAGGAAGTCCACAGGACTTAATTCCAATGCATCTTTTTGTGGTGCTGAAGCCCCTTCCCCACTGTGATATAATTGCATTAAAGATATAATTATGGACACTTATTGATTATTCATTGTGTGACAGCTGGATTTCAGCTGGAGAAATCAAAGGGAAGGTGATAATGTACAGGTTATTCCATCAAGGCCTGTGTAGGCATCCATAATTTGTCTCAAATATTTATTTAGAACCTAATTTACAGCAGAGAATGTGGTATGCATTAGTTACATTTCAGCCACTGAGACAGAATATCTCATATCAACAATTTAAAGGTGGACAGGTTTATTTTAGCTAACAGTTTCAAAATATTCAGTCCAAGATTGACTGACACCCATGCAAAAAACAGAAGTGCATGGTAGAGGAAAGTTGCTCAAACCATGGAAGCTAGAAAGCACAGGGAGAGTGAAGATGATCCAGAGAAAGAAAGATACACCCTTCAAAGGCAAGCTCCCAGTGATGCACCTCTTACAACAGGACCCCACTGCCTGAACAGATGAGAGCTTTGAGAAACATTTTAGATCTAAACTCTATTATGTTATAATGGACAGTGACTCACATTCAGAGCCGAGATACTCACATTCTAATCTTCTGATCTGGAATATGGAAATTATAAAAAATTTAAATATAGAATTACTATGTGCTGTAGCTATGCAGCTACTGTGTACATATATCAAAAATGAAATTAGTAAGCAAGGAGAAATCTTCACTTTCATTTTTATTTTTGTATTACTCATAATAGCCAAGAAATTAAAATAACCTAAGTGTCCATGAACTGATGAATGGAGCAATAAAAATATGGTAAATATATATACAATATAATACTATTCAGTAATACAGAGAAAGAGACTGTGTCATTTGTAACTATGCAAATGGGATTGGAAATCATTGTATTAAGAGATATATGCCAAGCAAAAAGACAAGCACCACATAATCTCACTTATAATAAAAAATAAAAAAGATGTGCTACAAATTGAGTGTTGGATGGTGATCATAAGAGGATAACGCAGCTGGGTGTGGTGGCACATGCCTGTAATCCCAGCACTCAGGAGGCTGAGGCAGGAGTATTATTGTGAGTTTGAGACCAGCCTGAGAGGTACAAAGTGAGCTCAAGGGCAACATGAACTGCATAATGAGACCCTGTCAAAAAAAAAAAAAAAGGACAATGGTATGGTCTATATTTAGTTGTCCTTCAAAACCATCATGTGCTCCTAGGTGATTTGGCAAGGAGACTGACTCATGATCACATTATTAATCCACTGCTAAATTTATATCTACAGGTGATATTGAGAGATGAAGCCTAATTGAAGGGGATGGGTAACAGTAGTAGTGGTCTGGAGGGGGCATACCTTGTTCCCTTTTCCCTTAATCTCCCTCTGCTTCCTGTCTGTCATACCAGGACGGACACTCCTTCCTCTGCCATGTTCATCTGCCATGCCAACCTACCTGGGAGCCACATAGCTATGGACCAAAACCTCTACAAACTCTGAGCCAAATTAAATATTTCCTTTTTAGATTGTGGATGTTAAGTATTGTTTCTTAGAGATGAAAAAGTAACTAAGATAGATTTTGGTAGCAGAGAAGTAGGATCATTGCTGAAATGTTACATGACTGTGTGGTTCAGAAACTTTTGGAACTAGTTTATGGGAGGAGCTTTGTAAGGCTTGGAGATGCCAAATAGAGAAGCCACTCTAGAATGATGTGGGCTTGCTGGATGATTCTGATCAGAAGTCAGAGCACTAGTTTCCTAATTTAAAAAAAGCAGACAGAAAAGATCAAGCTCAGGAGGTTTCAGTTGGGACAAGGATTTCATTTTTAGTTGATCTCTAGGCCATACGTCCTACACTCTGGCAGAAAATTTGTCTATATTTTTGCTCCTCTACTGAGATTTTGAGGGAGACCAAGATTAAGAACAGCAGACTGATTAATCTGAAAGGGGAAATTTCAAAACATCCAAACATTCAGACTATGGCCTGGGTACTGTTGGAAGTTTTTTGCCAGCTCTGTGTTGAGTATCAAGGTCAAAAGACCCAGATAAATAATTTTAAAAATTTTGACTTTGGAAAGAAAAGAAACTCAAGTAAAATTAAGGCCTGCAAAGATGGAACAGAGGAGAGTTTCTTGTTTAAAAGATTTAAATGAATCCCAATACATTAAAACAGGACATTGGAAAGATAGTTTGAAGGTGTCACTGGAAAAAGCAAGACTCCATTCTTGAAAGGCTCAAAAATGCAAAAGTAAATAACTTTACTTTAAGAGAGCTCCAGAGCTACCTGTTGAAGAAGAACAGCAATCTGGGGCATTAATTACCCAGAATTTAGTTCACAGTTTGCAGGCATTCAGGTGCTCAGAACTCAGTACATTCACAATTTAAGGAAGTCGTGCTACTGCTAGAGCAAGTGGCCAACCTTTGTCTCAACCATATGGTGCTAGTTTTATAACCATGCAGAATGAAAGTGTTGTTGGATCAGCAAGGCTTCTACTCAGATTTCAGAAGAAGCACTAGTATAACAGTGAGTGTGCCCCAAAGGACCAGTGTGTGAACTGTGAATGTGAAGCCAAAAGTGGAGACTCCAGAAAGCTGTAGAAGCCAGGAATATGGAATGTATGGGGAAAGCCACAAATAGGAAAATCAGCCCAAGTGAGAGGCCAAAAAGACTATAACCACCACCAGTGCTATAGGGGCAGGGCCATGCAAACCATTTGAAGTTCTTATCTTACTGTGGTTTTCCCATGTGCTGGATGTAGAACCACATAATTTATTATTTTCCCATCTGGCTTTTCATCTTGCTTTGGTCCCATTCCTTTCTTTTCTCTATTCCTCCTTTTTGGAATGGGAATGATTACTATGTGTTTTCTGTACTTCCACAGTGTTTAAATATATTTTGATTTTTACAAGTTCTTATAGCTAACAGTTTACCTTAAATCTCAGAGGAGACTTTGGACTTGAACTTTCTGAAATTGTTAGAACTTTATCAGCTCTCAGAGATGGACTAAATACCTTAGCAAAAAGAGATGCACATAAGTGTTTTGGGGCCAGGGGCAGAATATTATAGTTTTTATCTAGATACTCTCCCAAAGCCTCATGTGCTCATAGATGATGCTGTAGGGAAGTGATTGGCTCATGGAAGCATCATAACCATCTGTGGATTAGCTCACTAATGGGATTATAACTGACTTGCTATCAGGAGGTGGGAGCTGATCAGAAGATATGGCTTACTGGAAACATAGCCTGGAAAGATTTATCTCTTTTGTATTCCTCTTTTTACTCTCTTACTGCTTCCTGCCACCATGCCATGAGTCGTTTCTCCTCTGCCATGACCCTCTGCCATTCCAATTTGACTTGAGAGCACCTATGTACTGCGACCTCTACAAACTGTAGCTATATAGGAATAAGCTCTCACACATTAGTGCATCATAGAGTTACTGTAGATGATTGTTTATGTTATATCTGAAAAGGGTAGAAGATAAAGTTTTGAAAGCTTTTCCCATAAAGTAGTGATAAATGTTTAAGTGGATATGTTTAACATGATTACACAATGTGTACATGTATCAAAATATAACATCATACCCACTAACATGTAATTTTGTTTTACCAGTTAAAAAATTCAAAATTAAGGTAGACTTAAGCTTTTGCCAACTGCAATACTCCAATATCACCTTATCCTTCAAACTCTGTATTTTCTTCATTTTTTTTCTACTTGTCCTTATTTCCTTTTCCCCTTTCTCTTTATTCCTTTCCTGTATATTTGTATTATGTGCCTATGGGAATGCTGAATGGGTAGTTTTCCATTGTTCATTATCCAGAAATCACTGCAAAAACCCTAATGCTAACCAACAACAACAACAACAATGACAACAAAATAGAAACTAAGAAAATCAATTTGTTGATATCTATGAATCCTTGTAGTTCTAATTTTGTCATCCCAGGATTTGGCTGCACGATAGTTAGCTATTAGTTAATTAATTAATTTTGGTAGTTGAATTCAAACCTAGTCTTAGACCTGTTAAACTTATGATCTGCCACTGACAAAATCTTTAGCCTCCACAATACCATTTTTAAACAAATGTGTGCTTTGACAGACTATGACTTTTTTTAAACATAAAAACAAATAGAACTATCTATAGGCAAAAAATATTTGTTAAACTTTTTTACCATATTGTTTCTCTGTGCACTTGTGATATATACAAACAATCCAACCTATCTTTATTGGCAATATTTAGATTTTCAATTATTTTTTAAAATTATTTAATTATAGCTTTGCTGCTCCTCTAGTCTCATTGGCACTGAGAAATAAATATTGGGGAATAACATTTTATACTTATATAGGGCCCTTGGGAAAAGAATTCATCCTGACAAAAAATATCTTACTGACTTTGGAAAAAAGTTTCGAATGATCTGTGACATTATGACTACATATAACCACAGGTGAATTACAACATAAAATTATATGTAGGAATAATACATTATTTTTAAATAGATTAATATAGAATTGAAAAATTGGTAATATTTTGTCTTCATGTTCCATATAACACATTTTTTTCTTATTTCTTTCTAGAATTTTACTAATCATAAATAATACAAACATAATATCTCTCATTAAGTTCCACCTTGATTTATGAAATAAAGACCTGGCCTTTATCCCCAGTGACCCAGTGGTAATCACACTGAGCAGTTAATTTCTCAAAAGTTCAAACATCATAATACATTTTTCTGGTTCAGGGACTGTTAAAGCCATCATGACAAGATTATCCTCAACCAGTCTGAGCAATACCATTATAATCAAATATCAGCAAAAAGAACATGTTGGATAAAAAGAAGAGAGGAAAATCTAGAGATGTGACATTTATCACAGTTTTTCTTATGAATTCTCAAGTTCTTATTTATTGTTGACTGCTTCAATCAAAAATGTGTAACACTGATATTCCACTTACACAGTTTTTCTAAGAAAACTTTGCACTTTATTAATAAAATGTCAATTGCATCTATGCCAGCATGAAGTGAACAACTTCAGGTTTAATGCCATTAGTCTTGCTAGCAACATAAATTTTTGTTTTATGTGTATGATTTTCTTTTCCTTTTAGATGTTTGGTTTTGGGATACAGAATATGCCTGGGATAAAAACATGAAAGGTGTAAAAGAAACAGGAACAAATCTGATAGATTTCATGAGTGGGCTACATGTTGGCTCCCTTCCCATTTTCTTCCCTTCTTGTTAACCTTTTACTTGACAACATCAAAGAAAATGTTTTTGCAAATAACATTTCTCTGAAAGTTTCTTTTAGAATATCTATTTATTTCATACTCCTTAATGGAATACAGTTTCTATCTTTGTTTAGTTCTATTATTATTGTTGTTATATGCTAACAAAATGTCAGACATTTCTGCTCTTGATACATGACTGAATTTCAATATCCAAAATTCCACCAATCATAGTTTTAGTTGCTCTCTCCTCAATGGAGACTTTAAGAAATTATCTGCTGTACATTATTTGTTTCATATACCTACTGTTGTTAATTGTTAATAAAGTTACTACCTTTACTATTTTTGTGGGCCAGAATATTTTCTTTTACTAACTGAAGTAATTGTCACCTCTTTGATATTTTAAGGGAACAAGTTGAAAAAGTCCATGTGAGAATGAGGTAGGGTGGAAGAAATAATAACTAGTTAAAAATCATAATTCCAATGATCTGGAAAAACTGGCTCTCCATATGCCAAAAACTAAAACTAGACCCATGCCTATCACCATGCACTAAAGTCAAAATGGATCAAAGATCTAAGTATTAAAGGCAAAACACTAAATCTGCTGGAAGACAAAGTAGGTAGAAATCTTGAAGACATAGAAGTAGTCAGAAAATTCATGAACAAAATTCAAACAGCACGGGAAAT
>RJWT010036066.1:0-13336 GCA_004365215.1 Cuniculus paca | reverse complement strand
AAAAAAAAAAAAAAAAAATAGCAAGAGACAATGAAAAATCAGTCCAATAGCTGCTAGATGATGCAAAAAATAACATAAGACTGATTGAAGTCAATGAAAAAGAAAGAGATAGTGAAAACACAAAAAAATGTATTCACAGAAGTAATGGCAGAAAACTTCCCAAGCAGGGAAAAAGAATTTGACATACAGATAAGTGAGGCATAAAGAACTGCAACTAGCCATGACCAAAATAAATCTACACCAAGGCAAATAGTCAAGATTCCGGAAATTCAACACAAGAACAGAATATTAAAAGCTGTTAGAGAAAAATAAATCACCTATGAAGGAAACCAATCAGAATCACAGTAGACTTCTCAACACAAATCCTCAAGTTAAGGAGACCTTGGAGTGAAATATTTCAAGTCCTAAAAGAAAACAACCTCCAATTCAGACTGATGTACTCCACAAAACTGTCTTTCAAAATTGATGGAGAAAATGCACAATGTATATACCATTGTTGCCTCCTGAATGACATGTTTTGAAATTTTGTAGTGGTTATTTTTCTTTTATTTTTTCTTCTACTGTTTTTTTCTTTTTATTCCTGAAATAAAATGGATTTAGAAAAAAAATTTTTTAATTAAGAAAAATTGATGGAGAAATAAGATACTTCCATGACAAAGAACACCTGAGGGAATTCATGACCACCAAACCAGCAGTACTACATGTTCTGAAGGACATTCTAGAAAGAGATAACAAGGACTATAATTCCATGAAACCCAAAAGAATAAATTCATCAAGAAACACAAGCAATTAAACAGAGGAGAAATAAAGGGAACTGTTTTGGTTACTTTTTCTTTGTTGCTGAGACAAACACCTGACACCAAAGTGAAGCAAGCAAAGGTTTATTTAGCTCACAGTTTCTGGAGATTTCAGTCCATAATCAGCTGGCTCCAAGGCAGGGTGGTATGCACTGGGGCAGCACTTCAAGGCAGCAGCCAAAGCAAAAGAAGAGCAAACAAGCCTCTTCTGTACCCTTCTATTGTACACAGGCCACCCCCCAAAAAAACCTTCAGGGTGGGTGTAACACTCACAAAATGTCCTTGCCTTCCTTTGCACAGGATGAGGATATTTACAAAGTAAGAACCCTGGCTCCCTGCTGAGTCTCTCAGTTAAACATCTCAAATTGACATAAAGTATTAACCATAAGAGGAACCAACAACAGAAAAATAATATAGCAAGACTAAGTTAATATATATCAGTTATAACCATCAATGTTAATGGTCTCAATTTACCAATCAAAGACACAGACTAGCAGAATGGATCAAGAAAAAAGATCCAACAATATGCTGCATAAAAGAAGCACATTTAATTCAAGAAGAAATTCACAGACTGAAAGTCAAAGGATGGAAAACAACACTCCAAGTGAAAAGAACCCAGACAAAAGCAGGGGTAGCAGCTATTCTCTTCGCAGACACTGTGGATTTCAAACTAAGGTTGATTAATGGACAAAGAAGGTCACTATATCCTTGTAAAAGGAATAATCCAAGAGGAAGAAATAATGACCATAAATATATATGCACCAAATACCAGCACACTCAACCATATAAAACAAATATTGAATGCAGATGTCTTGTGCTCTGGGTGAATGATTTGGGGATGAAAATGTGCAATGTATATACCATTTTTGCCTTGACTGACATGTTTTGAAATTTCTTTTTATTTTTTTTCTTTCAAATAAAATGGATTTGAAAAAAATAATAAAATGAATAAAACAAATTTTAATTGACATGAAAAATCAAATAAGCACTAATATAATTGTAATATGGGACCTCAATACCCCACTGTCACAAATAGATCAACTAGGCAAAAAATCAATAATGAAACATCAGAACTCAGCCAAACTCTTCAACAAAGGGACTTGCCAGGCATGGTGGTACATGCCTGTAATCCCAGCACTCAGGAGGCTGAGACAGGAGGATCACTGCAAGTTTTAGGCCAACCTGGGCTACAGTGTGGGCAAAGACAACCTGAACTGCACAGCAAAACCCTGTCTCAAAAAGACAAAAAACAACAACTACAACAACAACAAAAACGGACTTAGTGGATATCTACAGTGTTCTACCCCACAACATCAGAATACACATTTTTCTCAGCTATACATGAGATGTTCTCCAAAATAGACCACATATTAGCTCATAGAATATGCTTAAGTAAATGGTAAGGAATTGAAATTATTTCATGCATATTATCAGACCACAGTGCAAAGAAATTGAAAATCAATGCCCAAAAAAAACCACAAAAACTTCATAAACATATGGAAAGTAAATAACACCGTCCTGAACAACCAATGGGTCACAGATGAAATTAAAGTAGAAATTAGACAGTTTCTGCAATTAAATGATAATGCCAATACAACACGCCAGAACTTACAGAAGCAATGAAAGCAGTCCTACAAGTAAATTTCATAGCAATAAATTTCCACATCAAAAAAAAAAAACAGAGCAAGCTCAAATAAACAATCTAATGTTGAACCTGAAGCTTCTAGAAAAAGAAGAACAAGTCAAGCCCAAAGCTCATACAAAGAAGAAATTATAAAAATCAGAGTAGAAATTAATGCAATGGAGACTAAGAAAGCAATACAAAGATACAATGAATCAAAGAGTTGGCTCTTTGAAAGATTAAATAAAACTGACAAATGCTTAGCCAATCTATCAAAAAAGGAAAAGACTCAACTACATGAAATTAGGAAAGAAAAGGGTGAAATCACAACAGATCCTCTGGAAATCCAAAAGATCATCAATACCTACTTCGAGAACCTGTATTCTAATAAGATGGAAAACACAGAAGAAATGGACAGATTCCTACATACATATGAATTACCAAAGTTGAATCAAAAAGACATAAAAATTCTAAATAAATCAATATCACTCCCCTGATTATTGTTTTGAAATTTTATTTTTTTCTCTTTGAAATAAAATGTATTTGAAAAAAATCAATATAAATCAATGAAATTGAAGAAGTAATTAAAATCTACTAGCGAAGAAAAGACAGGCCATGATTGATTTACTGTTGAATTCTACAATAAATTTAGAAAAGACCTAAGGCTACTACTTCTCAAAATCATTAATGAAATTGAAAAGGAAGCAAGACTCCCAGATTCATTCCTGGAAGCAAGCATTACCCAGATGCAAAAACCTGAGAAAGACCCAACTGAAAAAGAGAACTACAGGCCAATCTCCCTAATGAACATAGACACAAAGTTCCTCAAGAAGATATATTCCCGGAGTGCAGCAAATCCTCAAGAGGATTATACACCATGACCAAGTAGGATTTATCCCAGGGATGCAGGGACAGTTCAATACATGCAAATCAATAAATATAATACACTTTATCAACAGAGTCAGACAAAAATCACAGGATCATCTCAATTGATGCAGAAAAATCTTTTGACAAAGTCCAACACCCACTTACGATAAAAAACCTTACAGAAAATTGGAATCCACGGTCTTTATATCAATCTGATAAAAGCCATCTATGACAAACCAACAGCCAACATTATACTAAATGGACAAAAACTGAAAGCTTTCACTCTAAAATCAGGAAGATCATAAAGTGTCCACTGTCACCACTGTTATTCAACAATAGTTCTGGAAACATTAGCCAGAGCAGTTAGACAAGACAAAGAAATAAAAGGAATAAAGATAGGAAACAAAGAAATTCAATTTCGTTATTTGCAAATGACATGATACTCTACATAGAAGACTCAAAAAACTCTGCCAGAAGACTTTAGAATTAGTAACCAAATTCAAGTAGCACAGGAGGATACAAAGTCAACACTTTAAAATCAGTAGCATTCCTGTACATGAATAACAAACTGAGAGAGAGAGAGATGTTAGGGAAACAACACATTTAACAATAGCATCCCCCAAAAATGAAATACCTAGAAATCAATCTAATGAAGGAAGTAAAAGACCTCTACATGGAAAACTGCAGTACTCTGGAAAAGGAGATCAAAGAGAATATCAGAAAATGGAAAGATATCCCTTCCTCTCTGGTGGGAAGAATCAATATAGTGAAAATGGCCACACTTCCAAAATTGTTATACATATTTAATGCCACCCTGATCAAAAGTTTCAAGCATATCTCACAGAATTAGAGAAAAATATCCTAAAATTTATTTGGAGCCAGAAGAGACCTAGAATAGGAAAAGCAATTCTGAGCAACAAAGATAAGAAAGGAGGCATCACAATTCCTGACTTAAAATTATACTGCAAAGCTACTGTGATTAAAAAAAAAAAAAAGCATGGTACTGGCAAAAAAGCAGACCTTAGAATCAGTGGAATAGATCAGAAGAACCAACTCCAAACACACTCAGCTATCTTATCTTTGACAAAGGAGCCAAATGCCTTCACTGGAAAAATTATAATCTCTTTAATAAATGATACTAGAAAACCTGGCTTTCCACATGGTACAAAAAAAATAAAGATGCCTGAGCCTACCTTGGAAAACTCCAAACTTCCAAACAGGACCTGTGTGCATCAGACCTGCCAGCAAGATCTACAGTTAACCTTTCTTCACCTGGAGCTCATTGAAGGTTCATGGACTACATCTCATACATCCAATTATAACAGAATGAATCATGGGAAATGACATACAAAGTAGATGCAGCTGACAGAACTCAGCACCCTATCAATCTTGTTGATCATGCTCTGGAAGACCCCAATGGAAGGCACCCCAGAACTGGCAAGTTTTAAACCCCTACACCCCTACTACTAATCTTTGTTCATTAAAAGAACAGTTTGTGCTTTCATTGTCTGATCATTTTTTTCATGCCTATGTCTTGCAATCTGAGCAACTACTTTGAAGATAACAATATGCAATATATTAACCATTGTTGATCTCCTATTATTTTGTTTTGAAATTCTGTATCATTTTTATTCTTTTTTCATTTTAAAATAAAATAAAATGTATGTGGAATTGAAAGAGGAATAACCAAATCACCCATGAAGATAAAGGACAACTACTCTACTGTATATTACTGACTTAACATAGAATTACAGTAATTAAGACAGTGTAGAATTGGCACCGAAGTAGGTAAAAGATGAATGGAATAAATTAGAAAAGTACGCTCTAGATCTATTAACATAACATAGTACTTGATAAATGACAAAAGTAGCAATATAGGTAAGGAAAATATCCCTTTATAATAAATACTATTGCTACGAGGAGCTATGTATGGGAAAGTAACATGATTCCCACTATTTTAGACAGTTAAATTATATAAAAATATTATAGGCAGCCGGACAGAGGTAGGCCCTCGAGAGAGTCAGTACAAAAGATGAGAATACATTACAACCGTGGCTAGAGGCTCACCCATTGAAGGCCAGGGCACAAGATAAAGACAAAATGACCAGGCCTACATGCCTCCCCAAGGGATAAGCAATGTACTACCATTGGTATCATCTGGCCCAATAAAGTCTAGATAGACATCAGTCAGTCACCTGGGTGGGTGACCAAGACCACCTGACACATCTTTTGCAAGAAAAGTCCTTGTTCTTTCCATGTACACTTGCTACATGACTTACTTTCCCATTAGATCAACATTACCTAATTGGCTTTACTTGCAAACTTATCAGTTAATCATAGTTTTGACCCACATTGTACCCATCTCGTGATTTTGTACCCACTTCATGATTCTGCGCTATAAAACCTCCTCTAGAAAGCGGGGTCCACAACAACCCACTTGAGTCGCCTGTCTCTCAGGAGCTGTCTCTTCCTCAATAAAATTTCCTACTGTTAACCTCCGTTGTTCCTTAAAATTTGTTCTTCATTTATTTTTTTCTCATTCTTCAATTTTAGAAAATACAAATTCGGCATATCTGACATCTAGCAGGTTAAGAGTCATAATATTTCCTTTATATCATTTAGAGGCCCTATATCATCACCACGCAATGAACATAAAAATGAATTTCAGGCAAAATTAGAAAGCTATTAAAATGTAATGTAGGCCAGACATGGTGGCGCACACCCGTAATCTCAGTACACAGGAGTCTGAGGCAGGAGGGTCACTGCGTGTTTGAGGCCAGCCTGGGCTACAAAGCGAGTTCAAGTCAACCCGAACTGCATAGCAAAACCCTGTCTCAAAAAGTTAAAAAAAAAAAAAAGTAATATAAGAGAATATCTGCATTTTACTGGTGTAGGGAAAGATTTCCTAAGCAGAATGCCCAAGGTGTTAGCCACTGATAAATTAGACAGCAGCAACTGTGAACATCTGTTCATCAAAGATTCCCTCAAAATAGTAGAAGGCAAGTTGGAGGGAAGTTGATATTTGCAGTACAAATAACAAAAGACTTATATTAAGAATGGGACATATTCATAAAAATGATAAGAAAAAGAAAACCCAGTAGAAACAGACAAGAGACTTGAAAAAATGCATCATAAAATAAGCAATACAGTTTTCCATAAATACAAAAAAATTTTAAAAGCCAGGCGTGGTGACACACGCCTGTAATCCCAGCACTCCGAAGGTTGAAGCAGGAGGAGCATCGCAAGTTCGAGACCAGCCTGTGTTACAAAATGAGCTCAAGGCCAGCTTGAACTGCATAGTGAGACCCTGTTTCAAAAAGACAAAAAAAAAAAATTTTTTTTTAAAGATTAGTACTCATAAAAAAACACAAATTAAATACACCCCTCCAGATTAGCTATACTTTAAAATCTAAAAATATTGAGTGTTGGAGGTGATGCAAAGCAACCACAGCTCACGGTATGCACGTGTTCACTAATCACACTGAATGCTTTAAACATGTACAATTATTACATGTCAATTAAAAAGAAAAGACTTAACAGTTTTGCTACATATCAGCAATAATTCTATCAGAGTTCTTGGTTATAAGAACTCAATTCTGAGGCCAGGCGTGGTGGCACACGCCTATAATCTCAGCACTCGGGAGGCAGAGGCAGGAGGATTGCTACAAATTCGAGGCCAGCCTGGGTAAGACCTTGTCTCAAAAAACCAAAATAAATAAATAAATACCCAATTCTGCAAAACTGGAATCTATGGGAGTTTACAGAATTAATAAAGACCGAATAACCAGAGTTAGCAAATGCAGATTAATGATGTTATCCAGCAGAAATCATAATAAATAATTACATAGTAAGAACAGTCTAAAAAGAATAATAAAACCATTTTTACAGAAGAAAAAACACCTAACCTATGCAGCAACATCTTTCAGTACAACGAATTCACCGCCAATAGTATCTGAATCTTTACTCCAAATCAAAGTTCCTAAGAACATCTCAGCATTCAGAGGAGTATTTACTAGTCCTGAAGGCAGAAATAGAACCTGTAAAAGAAGGTTAGAGGAATTTGTAGTTAGGTTAATATTAATATAAGGAGGTTTTAATAATTTAGGTGCAACTATGAATGGAGAAGACTATCGTCAAAGATCTGTACGAAGGCTAAGTGACCCAGTATTTGGAATAGAGGAGAAAGGATGCTGTCATAAAATCCAAAGTTGAAGAAAATGACCTCTAAGGTCTCTTTCAGCAGAAGCAGGTTTACATATGGGGAAGATCAAGGGCTACGTTACTGGTTCTGACCAGAGATTGAATTCTGGATTCTTTACTTAATTACTACTTGGCTGAGTTTAAAACGTATTACCTTGGGCAGGTCACTTAACTCCTTTGGGCATCAGAATTTGTATCAATAAAATTGAGATGATGCTACTATAAATATAAAACAAGACAATAAATACAAGACAAGGTTTAGTAAAATGTTTATCACAACAGTAGGACTTCAACAAATCATAATTACATCATTTACTGGAAATGCTTACTTTGGAAATAACATCTTTGCATACAGCACACAATAATTTTGAATAGAGTCGATTGTTTAACAGAAGGATCTATTTTTAGAGCCCTGTTTCTCTAAATGAATGGAGTATTTATGTCAGTAAACAACCAGACCTTTATATAATTCAGTTCAAGGCACTTTTCTGCCATCCGGTGGCAGTTCACCTTCATAGCCCAAGAAAAGGCTTTTTGAAAGGCTCTTGAAAATGCAAGCTGCAAACCTAACATTGTTGTACGTCTTATGGAATATTCAGCCGGAAACAGACACTGACTTCGCAACCTCAAGAAGTTCAGCTACTAATTAGAGATAAAAATTTGAAAGTCAAACTTACCAAAAGGCTTTGGAAAGCAGTTTAAGGGAAACTCAGCTATCTTTTGTACTGCTCACTTGACATACTCACAACCCTTAGCCAGGAGACTTGGCTAAGAGTCCATGTGGGGAAAGTCCTCATTATTCTTGGACATAACCATGGGGAGGAGGATGTGAGGAGTAAGGGAAACTTGATTGAATGGATTTGGGATACAAGTGCAAAAAGCCCTAGAACTAGAAAGTCCTGGATTTAATTCCTAGTGTCATAGTCACTCACAGCCTCATCGCCCAAAGCGAGTACCTGATCCTTAGTTCATTTTCTTCCCTGTAAAACCAGAACACCTGCTGGCAAGGTTACTCAGGGAAAATGTAAATAAGCTGGCCCAGAGCTTTGAGATGATACTTATCACCTACAGAGTAGATAAAACTAAACTTAACCATGGGCTCCAGGCAAACAGCCTGAGAGCCACTGCTTTTAAACCTCCTTAGTGCTTAAATGTGGCGAAAAGTGTTCTGACGCTAACTCCAGTCGTCAGTCACTTCCCTTCCAAACTGAATAAGATCAAACCAACCACCAGGACAGGACAGGAATGAGGGACAATCAAAACCTAACTGCTGGATGGTTGAGAAGTGATCTTTTCAGAAAAAATCTTGAGCAAAAGAGGGGAATGTGAAAGAAATGTCGAAGCTTTCAGAATCAAAATGGAGTTGCTTATGTCAACCCTAACCAAAAAACAAGTAAATAAAGCCAGGAGGTTATGAAGGAAGGATTTTTATATGTGATTGCCTGACAGTAACTATCACAAAGACTGCCCCAGACCACAAGCTTGCACAGTGACCACTAAAACTTTATACAAAAGTACTTATACAAGTACATCTGCCCAGAAGCTGTCCATTCAGCCTTGAACTGACGCCACTCACTGCTTGTAGTCAAGGGTCACTGTTCCGAAATACCTGATGTAGTCCTCCTTATTTTAGTCTTTAAAAACTTCCCCTTGGCTCAACCTTGAATATGCTCATAGTTTGCTATAGCATGCATATGCCCATTGCAATGCTCTGCTGTATCCAAATAAATACCAGAGAATCCCTCTCTGATTGTTTCTGTAATTCAGTTGATGCCCTGAATTAGGCAAACTCACAAAAGAGGCTGTTAATGTTCCTAATACCTATTCTCCCTTTCGCTTTAATAGGCTTAATTTGGGAATTGAGGCGATGGCTGCTCGAAACAAAGACAAGTCTTCACGTTGCCCTGGTAGCTAGGTATACAGGTCAACATCTACAAGCAGCTGTGCAGACAACTTCAAGAAAAACCCTTGCCTTTCACTCTGACACTTCTCTCCCCTTCCTTCATCTCTTCCTCCCTCCTACCACCCAGGAGCAGACGTGATCAGGACTGTTGCTTGTGTTCTCGGAGCATTCTGTACCCTAGGTATAACTGAGCAGTGAGCAGAAAGTAATTGGGACTTCATGGACTATGGGGAGACAGATTCATCATGCTGCCCTGTGTTGCCTACCTCTGAACATTACATAGGAAAGAAAAAATGCCAATCGATGTAAATCTCTGTTATGCTGGACTCCTGTCACTTTTGGTAAAGTTTGTCTTAAGTGACCCACCCTAGCAAAAACAGCTTGGGGTCACTCCAGTCCTCCCTGCAGTGGCCTGTCCTGGTAAGTCTTATGATGTGGAAGAGTGAACCAGCCCCAAGAGGAACAAGAAAGGCACTGAGCCAAGTAGCTTAACCTTTTCTCCAAACTCACCAGGGTAGGCATGTTTTCTCTCCTTGAAGAGAAAATGAGTGAAAAAGCAAGAGAAGACAAAGAATTTTCTCTTTAAAATTCCTCCACATGGAAATAATTAGGGAGAGGGTTGTGTGAATGTCTACTTCAGGGCCCCTGTTTCCCTCCATCACCAAGTCCTGCCAATGTTTCCTCCTTCATGTAGCTGATATCCAGCCATTTCTTTCTGTCCCCATTGTCCCTATTATAATTCACACCAGTAAAATAATGATATAGATTACAGCTCAGTAGTGTGGGCTTTGAAATCAGACACCAGGATTAGAAACCAGATCTTGAGTCCAAATCTATATAGCCTTGAACGAATTACTTATCTGGTTTAAACTTCAATTTCCTAATCTATAAAATGAAGATAACACGGGTCTCATAAGGCTAAGAGTAATAAACAAGACAATGTTTATAAGGTATTTTGATAACACCTGACAATAAATGATATATACAGAGCTGAATATCTGATAGTAGTAAATAATATCTACAGATCCATATTTAATCTCTCTGCTGGACTACTGAAGTAGTCTTCTATTGACCTCTGTATGTCTTTGTTTACTTACTACTAGACTTTCCACACTATTACCAATATGACTTTTCTAGAATCTGTTTTCTTGTAAGCTCTGTGCACCCGCAGGCCGCCACTGGAGGCCCTTGCTTTTTTCGGGCAGCCACCACCCACTGGGAGAATCAGGCAGGCTTGCCCCTGTGTGCCTGCCACCATCGCAGGAGTCCCAGGGAAGGCAGGTAGGCTGAGAGAAGCAGCCCCTCCACCATGCACCCCTGGCCATTGGGAAAGCCCCAGTGTAGCTGCACAGGTCTGGAGAAGCCCACCTCACACCCTGTTACCTCCCTGTAAACCTGGGGTCAGAGGAGCCCAGGAGCCTGTCCCATTCCCCTACACCATGGAGGGGTAGCCATTGTGGGAAGTGCCTGGGACCCTACAACCAGCTTGTTGGGAGGAACCCAGGAGAATGACAAGAGGAAGAAGCAAAAGGCAATCTCAGACCTCCAGCCTGCAGAGAACAAATCTGGGAGATACAGTCATGGAAGAAAATGGAAGTCATACACCTGAAATGTCAGAGAGGATAACAGTGGAAATAAAGAAACAACTACATGAGACTGTAAAAGTAATCAGATCAGGAATAATATCTCAGATGAAAGAAGAAATGAAAAACATAATGAAAGAATTCCTAAGTATATCTTAAGAAGACTTAGATAAAAAAGAAGAGCAAAAGAAAATGTTGGAACCCTTGAATGAACAATATAGAAAGGAATTACAATGCATGAAACAGATTCAAACAGATATCCGGGAAATTAAAAAGTCAATTGAAAGCAGGCAAAACCACTTGAAAGAGACTGAAGATAAACTTTCAGACCTTGAAGAGAGGATTGCAGCTAGCAATCGCGAAAGGAAAGATTTTTTTACAATAACAAGGAATCAGGAAATAACAATTCAACAGCTGCAGGATGATATGAAGGGAAATAATTTAAGACTGATAGGCATTAATGAAGAAGCAGGGGTCAACACAAATGAAATAAAAACGCTATTTACAGAAATAATAGCAGAAAACTTCCCAAACATAGGAAAAGGATCTGGTATACAGATAAGTGAGGCATACAGAGCCCCAACTAGCCATAACCAAAGTAAATCTACACCCAGACGTATAATAATCAAGATCCCAGAAATTCAGCAAAAGAACAGAATATTAAAAGCTGTTAGAGAAAAGAAACAGATCACCTATAAAGGAAAACCCATCAGAATCACAACTTCTCAACACAAACCATCAAGTCAAGAAGAGTTTGGAGTGAAGTATTTCAAATCCTGAAAGAGAACAACTTCCAACCCAGATTGATGTACCCTGCAAAACTATCTTTCAAAATGGATGGAAAAACAAGATACTTCCAAGATAAAGAACAACTGAAGGAAATCATGACCACTAAACCAACCCTACAGAGAGTGCTGAAGGATACTCTAGAGAGAGATGACGATGACCATGGTTCCAGGAACAGCAGCAGAGGAGGATCACCAAACAAGGCAGGCAACTGAATGAAGAGGAAAAGCAGAAGGCCAACAATAATAGCATGGCAGAGAAAAACCAATGTTTGCTGGTTGTAACCAGTAATGTAGATGGCCTCAATTCAGCAATAAAAAGAAACAAGATCCATTAATATACTGCATATAAGAAACACACTTAACTCAAAAGGAAATTCATAGACTGAACATCAAAAGGGAGAAAACAATTGTTCTGTGAGACAGAAGACCAGAAAAAAGCAAGGATAATTAGCCCAGCAACTGCAGAACAGATAAGAAAGATATGATATTTTCGTACAATGGAAAGCTACCCAGCCACAAAGTAGGATAATCTTGAGGTTCTGTGGGTGCAACTGGAGATCAGGTTTGTGGGTAAAACAGTTTGAACTCATATGGGTGAAAACTAGTATAAAAAAACAGGAGTTAGTGGGACCCAAAAACACAATAAATATTATAAAAGTGATAGGGGAGGAAACACCTAGGAGGAGAAGGTAGTAACCAATATTAATTTCTTACTGTCTTGTCTTGAACTCTTGTAATGTTTTCATAAATTTGGTAGGTTTGGTTCTGTTCTGCCTTGATTTGTTAGATTTTACTGTGTCAGATGATATGGGCAGCTAGTTAGAACATAATGGGATGTATTATGGTAATCATGGCTGGTTTCCAATTATCTCATTTTGTGGTCCTATAATGCTTTCATTCTTCCATTTAATTGGTTTTACACTGCTTATTTTGTTTGATTTTATTATATGTGATGGTATGAGCAGCTGTTTTAAAGAAAAAGAGACATTATAGTAACCATGGTTCATTTCCTGTTATCTGGTTTTAAAGTCCTGTAATGCTTTCATTCTTTTGTTTTGATTGGTTTTAGTCCATTTTCTTATTATTTGATTTCACTGTGTATGAGGGTATGGACAGCTATTTTGAAGAGAACAAGAGACACTAGGGAAGCCATTGTTGACTGCCTATTGTCTTGTTTTGAAGTCCCATAATGCTCTCATTCTATTGTTTTGACTGGTTTTATACTATTTTGTTTTGTTGGATTGTACTATGTGTGAATGTATGGACAGCTATTACGAAGAAAACAAGAGACCTTGTGGTAGCCACTGTTGATTTCCTGCTGTCTTGTTGTGAGGTCATGTGTTACTTGCATTGTTTTTTTCTGATTTGCTTTGTTCTGTTATGTTCTGTTTTGTATTGCTTTATTCTCTTAAAAATTAAAAAAAAAAAGAATCTATTTTCTTTTTTTTTTTTGCAACACCGGGGATCAAACTCACAACCTCACACTTGCCAGGCAGGCACTTAGGCCGCTGAGCTAAATCCCCAGCCAAGAATCTGTTTTCTTTATTTAAAAATCCTACTATGGATCCTACTTCAGG
>RJWT010036065.1:0-13342 GCA_004365215.1 Cuniculus paca | reverse complement strand
TTGGTTCCTACATATTTAAATTTTAATTCTTTTTTTTTGGTAGTACTGGGTGCTCATAGGTTACCATATCAGCAATACACAAACAATGATAACCATGATTTAATAAGACTTTTTTTTTTTTTGCAGTACTGGGAATTGGGTCCAGGACCTTGGCACTGAATCACATCCATAGCCCTGTTTTGTTTTTTAAATTTTGAGACAGAATCTTGTGAAATCAATAAATTGCCCAGGGTGTCAAATCAATAAATTGTGATCCTTCTGTCTCAGCCTCCCAGAGTGCTGGGATTATAAGTGTGCACCACCATGCCCTGCTCCATAATCATTTTGTCAGCTTCCTTCCAGAGTTTCTTCTCACCAAATGTATGTACATGTATTTATATGCCCACTGTCTTTTTTTTCCCCCCGGCACCAGGGATTGAACTCACGACCTTGTGCTTGCCAGGTAGGCACTTAGGCCACTGAGCTAAATCCCCGGCCCTTGCCTTTTTGAGGCAGGGTCTCGCTATGCCATTCAGGCTGACCTTGAGCTCACTTTTTGCACAGGCTGGTCTCGAACTCCAAACAATCCTCCTGTCTCAGCCTGGGATTACAGGCGTGTACCACCAGGCCCGGCTGATCACACTATTTTATTATAACTTTATAACAAATCTTAACATATAATAAAGTCAGTCCCCTTTATTGTTCTTAAAAGCTGTTTTGGTTATTCGTAATCTTTGGTATTTTCTTAGAATTCTGAGAAACTGCTTGCTGAGTTCTACAGAAATACATACTGGGATTTTTATTAGGATAGCACCAAATGTATTGAGCAAGATAAAGAGAACAGGAATCTTTACACCACAGAGCCTTTCAATCCATACGGAAAATAGAACCTTCAATTTATTTAGTTTCTTTAATTCCTCTCAATGCTTTACAGTTTCAGATAAAAGTGTGGAATATCTTCTGTTAAATATATTCCTGGGTACTCGATATCTTAAATGGTACTATGAACCTTTTTAAAAAATCATTTTTCTGACATTATAGGTACTATGTAGAACCACAGTTGCTCTTTGAGAACTCTGGATCCAGCAACCCCTTTGAATTCTAATAGTAGTGTATAGGATCTTCGGGAGTTCCTGTGTGCAGCATTAACTGTCCTGCGGATAATGAGAGCTGTATTTTTTCCATTCAGGCGTCTGCAGCTTCTTTTCTTCCTCATTTTGCTGGCTAGAATCCCCAGGACAATACTGAGCAGAAGAGGCTGATGGGCATGCTGGTGATGCCCATGTCCTGTAAAGTCCATGGTTGCTGTTAGTGACAATTCTCCAGAGCCCTTCAGCACTTCTGTCAGGGCACCAACATTTTTTTTTTCTGTACCATCATTCCCAGGAATGGTAGTGCTCAGCCTAGAACAATAAAATCTCACTTCACCAGGCTGTCAGGCAAGCACTGGCAAACAGTGTCTCACGCACAAGGTTTTCTGCCATTTTCTGTAATTGAGAAGGGTTGGAAACATCTACATATTGGCCTCTGTACAATCACAAACTCATTCTGTTGTAAAGGGAAAGTTTGTTCACTGCCCAGTATAATGTTTCCCTCTATGATAAAGGTCTGACAGTTTTTTTCCATCAATTTAGAAATAATTTATACTCCCTAAGCATGGAGTTTATTTTTAATGCAGCTACCGCTGTGACAAAGAACTGTCTTTGCTCTGACTTGAGTCTCAGGTCTTCCGTCAGCATCAGTAGACACAGGCAAGTTAAACTCATCGGAGGGATCTCTCATTGTCAAGTTAAGGAAGCGCTCCTCTTTCTACTTTAACAATGCTATTGTGTATGGTTGGTAAATTTTATCAACTATTTCTGCATCTACTGAAATCACTAGATGGTTTTTCATCTTCATTCATACAGTAAATCACATTCATTTTCAAGTGTTAGCTCAACCTTGTGTTCCTGAAGTCAAGTCAATTTGGTCACAGTGAATTACTGTTTTCAGACTATTAGATTCATTTTACCTGTATTTTATTTAGGAATTTGGGCATACGTGTTTGCGAGACTGATCTGTTAATCTTTCATTTCTGTGATGTGTCTTTCCTGTGCTGGCGTCAAGACTGCTGGTTTCTCTGGGAGAGTTTAAGACTGCGTTTTTCTTCTTTAAATACTTGGGAGAATTCATCAAGAAACCCACTAGAAGAGCTGGGGATCTAGCTCAGTGGCCTAAGCGCCTGCCTGGCAAGCGCAAGGTCGTGAGTTCAATCCCTGGTGCCACAAAAAAAAAAAAAAAAGAAACCCACTGGAGTCTGAATTTTATTTCATAGGTTTTTGTTTATGACTTGATTTCTTTAAATATGAGTATTATATTTTTAATATGTCATGTTATTTCTGTTAATTTGAATTTTCTTTTAAAGTTACCCATGTAATCTAAAACTTTCAATGCACTAAAGTCATTTATAATATTCCATTATAGTTTCAGTGCCTATAAAATTTGTTGTGATGCTCCTTTCTCAGAAAAAAGTTATTTACCTTGGCTTTCTGTGACTTTTTATTTTTCTTAAGCTTTATCACATATCATTTAATATGAACTCTTAATTTATCAATAGAAAGTTGATACAAAAGAAATTTTATTATATTTGAGAATCAACTTTTGATTTTGTCCACACTTCCTATTGTCCTTCCTTTGTTTTATCTTTTGCGAGAGTCTCTGCCTCGCCCAGGCTGATCTCAGGCTTCTGGGCCTAAGTGATCCTCCCACCTCAGGCATCCAAGTAGCGGGGAATACAGGAAGGTGCTGCTGCGCCCCGCCTGTGTCTGGTTTCATCTCAGCAGGTTATGAATTTCCACACTGCAGCATTTTTTGTATACTTTGAGTCATGTTATCTTTTTCCAAACTTCTTGGTAGTTAGGATTCAGTTGTTTCTTTTATGACCGAGCTGTTCAGGGCCATCCACTTCAGTGAGCACAGCTCCAGCTGCATCCCTCCAGGCTGAAGTGAGCGTTTTCACCTTTGCTCCCTGAAACGTGTGTTCTCATTTTTGCCCTGACTCCCTTTACCCACCCGACTGGGTGTTCAGAAGCACATTTCCCAGCAGGCCTGTCCCTAGTTATCTTTTTGTCACTGACTTCCAGACTACTGGCACTGTGGTCAGAGAAAACGCGGATGTTTTTCAGTCCATTAGTCCTTGTTGAAACTTACTTTCTAGTCTAGTACATGGTCAACCTTTGTAAAAAGTTCAAGCGGCCTAAAGAGTCTCCAATGTGCAGTCCTTGTTGCTATGCTCTCTATATATGCATCCAGTGTATCCAGGAAGTTGATTATTAAGGTAGTTCAAATGTTCTAGATGATTGCTGGCTTCTTTTTTTTTTTTTTTGGTCTATGTCTTCTAACAGGGAGTTATGTTAAAAGTCTCTCATGATAATTGCAGACCTGCAGTTACTTCTTTTGGAAGCACTTTATGTATTTTGAAGGTATTTTATTAGATGTATTCAACTTTAGAATTCTGAGTTATTTCTGATGAGCTAAATATTTCTCTCTAAACAATTTTACTAGTTTAAAATTTACTTTTTTAGTGTTAATAAAGTATGGTTGTTTATTTTTCTATGCTTTTATTTTCTGCTATCCTAATACTTTGTGTGTATCCAGAGATACTATATAATGTAGTTTGTTTTTAAAACTCTAATCTGATGATCCTAAGTTATGTATAGTTAATTTAATGAAAAACTGGGTTTTCATCATCTCTCCAAGTATGTTCTACTTATCCTGACTGTTCTACTGTTCTATGTATCGTTTTAAAAAGAATTTAACCTATATTTAAGATATATTTTATAAGTCTATATGCCACCTATTATACTATCATGGAAATTACGTACTTTTTTACTATGACAAAATATACGTAACATTGACAACTTCTAAGTGCACACTGCAGTGCATACATTAGCACCATGTAACCATCACTGCCATCAGTCTTCAGAATATTTCCACCATCCTGGTGTGAAACTCTGGAGCTATTAAACACTATTCTCATCTTCACCCACTCTCTGACAAGCACTACACGCTTTCTATCAATCTGCTGCTCTAGGTATCGTAGATAGGATAGGTGGAGTCACAGTATTTGTCCTTTTGTCACTTTTATTTCATTTAGTTTTTAAATTTGATATCTATTGTATTCTTAAGGTAAAGTAGCTGTTTTACGGGCTTCCATATACTATGATTTTTTTCTCTGATGTACTGAGATATTCTTATTTTTCCTCAGCCATAGCTTTTTGAAATACTGTGTCTACTGTATTTTCTTGTTCCTTTGTTGAAAACCTTGTTACATAAATAAGAGAACTTCTCAGTGTATCTTACATCTTTTACTATTTTTGTTTTCCTTTTAACTCCCTGTGTTTCAATCCATAGTTTCTTTCCTCTCTCTTTTTTTTAAAGAGTCTTTCTAGAGGGCCGGGGATGTAGCTCAGTGGCAAAGCGCCTGCCTGGCAAGCGCGAGGTCGTGAGTTCCATCCCTGGTACCAAAAAACAAAACAAAACAAAACAAGATAAGACAAAACAAGACAAAACGTCTTTCTAAATACAGTAGTCCTGGCTAGCTGGGAACCTACTGTGCAGTCCAGGCTGGCCTCAAATTCACCATCCTCCTGCCTCAGCTTCCCATGTTCTAGGGTTATAGTCACGTGCCTATATATCTAGCTTCTTCTATCTTTTAATTCTCACTTCAACTACTTGTCTAATCTGCTGTAGAGCCTATTAACTAAGTTATTACATTCAGTTACTTCATTTTTCATTAATGAAGTGTGATAATCAAGGTGGACTGTCAAATCGATTGTCTTAGGAGTCATCCAGGGGATTAATAAAGTACACTTCTGGCTGTGTCTGGATGGGTCATGGAGCCATGACCTTGAGGTCTGTATCTGGTCTCTTGCCCCTCTGTCTTACGCTGTTCAACCTCTCTGCTTCAGGACCACCATGAACTAAGCAGCTTTGTTGTGCCACACCTTTCTGCCATGATGTTCTTGCCTTGAAGCCAGCCTACCAAGGACTGAATCCTCTCAAACCATGAGCCAAATAAACCTCTCCCTTTAAGATGTGGGTACTGGGTATTCAGTACCAGCCATAGGAAAGCTAATAAATGGAATTTAATTTTTAAGATATTTTTAATTATCTACTAAAATTTCCAGTCTTATCTTTTGTGTCCTTGAACATAATACATCTATTAGGTATTAGCAACCCCATTCAAAATTTAGTACCTTAAAATAACAGCCATCTATTTATTTATCCTTTAACTTTGTTAACTAGCAATGGGTTGATTCCTGTGGGTAATTCCTATCATCTTGGAGGGGTTCACTCATGCATCTGTGGATAACTCCCAGGCCAGGTAGGTGGATCTGCTCATCTATGCTAGTCTCTCTCACATGCACAGCGGCAGAGAGCTGTAGGCTGGACTGCCTTGGCTGCCTTCCACATAGTTTCCTGCCTTCTGGCAGGCTGTCTGGGCTTCCTCACATGAATGTAACAAATTTCTGAGAGTGATTTTTAGAAAAGGCATAACTTGCCAAAGCAAGTTATAAAGCTGGCCCAGGTTCAAAGTGGTAGGAAAAGATTCTGTTTCTTGATGAGATGCGCTTTAGCCCCACTCCCACTGTGATAAATTCACCAAGATCCACTCCCCTAGCTGCGGTGCTGTTATGCTGTTAAAGAGTCCCTCAAGCTCCTGGCTGCTTCTCTGCAAACAACACTAGAGGCGAACTGGTCTTAAACAATGGGCATATTTCTCTGAAACCCATTTTTCTCAGTGTCCTGTCCCAGTAATTGATCACGATCCTGACAGCTTTTCAGTGTTTCTCACTGGACATCTTTTATGTTTATTCAGTTTCCCTAACTGTTCGCAATGGAAAGTTTGCTTGAATCACCTAGGCACCTAAAACTGGAAACTGGGCTTCCAATCCACTATTCTGTATAGGAAAGGGATTCTGTGTTGCTCTTTAGAAATTTAAAAAATACGGTGTACATGAATTTTTTAATACTCCTTTAAGAGGTGGCAGTCACCCCGCCACTCTCACCCCACCTTGCCACTGTTGGTTTGGATGCAGTTACTCAGCCATGTGCCGTGATTACAGATCGTAAGGAGCCTTGCAGGAGGAAAGACCCACGGGTGAGAAACAGCCTCCTGCTGAGAGCCATGGAAACGAGCGTCCGAGAAGCGAAGCCTCCCACTTAGTCAAGCCTCTGGACACCACAGTCAGACTGCCACCTGGGCTGCAACCTGAGACCCTAAGCTGAACCACCCTTCTAAGCCACTCTGCACCCTGATCTGCAAACTTTAAGATGATAAATGTTGCTGACGATAATCAGTTTTGGAGTAACAGGTCTTGCATTAGTAGTTAACTAATATAATGTTTTGGTTTTTTGGTGCTGGGGATTGAACTCGGGACCTTGCTCATGCTAAGCATACACTTTACTGCTGAGCTACGCCCCCAGCCCCACAATGTTAGTTTTAAACTTTAGTAGTATTATTTTAATATATTAGCATTTTCACTTAAAATTATCCTTTTTATATGAGAAGAAAATGAAGAAAATGAAATACAATGTTTAAGTGTAAAATAACACAACTTTACCTTTTTGCTTTGTTTACTCCTCGTGGGAAGCAGATTTTTTCAGAAGAGACGAAGTCATTTCCACAATAGTACTAATAGATAAGCCATTGAGAAAACCTTTATGATTCAGTCTCACTTGCTGAAGAGCATCTATAATATGGTCTCTACGTGAAAGGAAACATGCATCAGCATCCCCTTAGTAACATGTTCTGAACAGGGCTAAGTTATTAAAATGAACTGTATTATTAGGGAAAGTTTCACAGTACTTCAAACATGATTTCAGTAATCACCTGCTGACTTCAGGATGCAGGTCAGTCAATCTCTTTATGATCTTGGTAAAGCTACAAAGGTTCAATGTATTTGGAGGAATGAACTGAATAGGTATTTTCTGTAATAACTGGGCAGATTCAATCTGTTTACAATTCTTCTTGGCACCCTAAATGAATGAATAGAGCAGATAATTGTAAAAAATGGGAGATAAGGGGGACAAGAAACTGCTAGAAACGTGAGGGAACTTAGAATGCAAAGATGCTATGTGGACGCTTCCCTATCTACACACCCTAAGATAGCACGCTCCTGCCTGAAGCTCACAGGGACTTTTTCTTTGCCACACTCATGACCACTGCCACAACAAACTGGACTGAGAGTGTGGTCTTCTCAACCACTAAACACCAAAATCACAGGCTGGGTCAATTCAACTTCCGGCCTAAAAAATGTGGAATTCACATATACAGCAAATGTGTGAGTCAAATGATCAGATGGGCTTGACCAGAGACACTACAGAGTTAGAAGTATGCAGGACAAAACCAAGTGAGGTAGAAAGCAGTCGCGGGTACAGGAAACTGGCATGCAGAGAAGCAGGAAAAGGAGTGCGGAAGGATGCAGAGGAAGCAACCAAACGTACCACATGAGAGACAAGTGCAGAAGCCATGCTCCCCAAACCTCCAGCTCAGACTGCCTGCATCCTAAATATGTTCTTTCCTTCTTTCAAAATGTGGACTGAAACTATGTACCCCAAAATCCATCTTAAACATGAAGTGTCAGAGATGAAAGGAAAACAATTTTTAAAATATTCATATGCCGAGTAGTGACTAGGGACAATGAAAAGAACAGTTTAAAAATGGAAGTCAAAATATTAGGACAAAGATGAGAAGCAATCAAATAAATTGGGGCATTGGATGTAAACCAGTGCACTGAGAAGCTTGCCTAGCTTATGGGAAGCCCTGGGTTCAGTCCTCAGAACTAGCAGTAAACAACAGAACAGCAACAACAACAAAACCCAATTCCGTGCAATGCTCTCATTCCTGCTTCAACGTTGCTGGTACCAGACCTACTTATCCTACAGAGACACTCAGAGCAGCATGGCATGTATGAAGCCATTTGTGGGATTGCTTACGAAACTAACCTGGTCCGAAGGTGAAAGCTCACTGTCTTGCTCGGATATGATCTGCCTCGGCCTAGTTCTGGGCAATGTAGGAACAGAGGAGGCTGGGTTGATTTCTTTGTTGGTACTTTTCTCCAAATGATTCGAACTTTTTTTTGAGGAGAGTGGTGATGTACACTCTCCATGAGTTTTAACAAGCCGCACATTTACTGATTTTCCATTTATTTCTGTCCCATTCATTTCTTCCACAGCCATATTTGCATCATGGTTTTTCTTAAAAGCAAGAGATGCGTATCTATAGTATAAAAACACAAGACCACAAAGTTCTTCATAACTTCACCTTAAACTTAACTTTCTAACTATTGGTTAAATACATCTTTTGCAAGAATAACTACTCTTAAAATATAAAGGTTACTCCCAGGCATGGTGGCACACAAGGGTAATCCTAGCACGTGGGAGGCTGAGGCAGAAGGATCACCATGAGTTCAAGGCTAACCTGAGTTACACAGTAAGCTCAAGGCCAGCGTGGACTACATAGCGAGACCTGTCCCAAAAATCCATGAATTCAAGGCTGAGGACTTAGCCCAGCGGTTTAAGCGCTTGCCTGGTAAGTGCAAGGTTGTGAGTTTGATCCCTGCTACCAAAAAAAAAAAAAAAAAACAAACAAACTTCCATAAATTCATAAATACAAAGGTTACTGTATTATATTTATTTTGGAATAAAAATATTCAGAATAACTACACACAAAACAAAGATGGGAAATAAGTAGTAAGAATTTTAAAGAATTATATCCTATTCACATTAAAATGTAATGTTTAAGTTTATTATTTTAGTTTATTAGTACATGTGTGGGTTACAAAATGCTTAACATTTCTTTTAGAAAACTGGTACTGCACATGATGCACATTAAATTCACACATCATGGAACTGGAGACTGCAGTCCAGGGACAGCTGGTCACCCAAATCAAAAGCCTCCCCGCTTATACACAAACACAAACTCCAGATGGCTCAGAGTAAAAGCAAACTTCTGAAACATTTAACTGGATGTCTTCATATCCTATTTCCATTTATTTCTGTCCCATTCATTTCAGCAAACAAAAATGGAAAAGCAGGGCTGGGCAGCACAGTGCCTGCCTGGCAAGTGCAAGGTTGTGAGTTTGATTTCCAATACAAAAAAAAAAAAAAAAGAGAAAAGAAAAGAAAAAAATCAAACAAAAAAGTCAGAAAACATAATTGGAATTTTAATCACAAAACTGAGAGTAAGTGGGGGAAGAGCTATCCTGATTAAGCCAACAGCCTCAGACAGTATCAATGGAAGGGCACGCAACAAAGCTGGAAAGCAGTTATTCTGAATGATGGGGCTAGGTGTACAATTCCATGACTTCACTGTGCTTAACTAAGCTTTCTAAAGTTCCACACAAAATTTATGACTCTTCAAGTAAGAAAAAAACGAAGTTTTTTGAAAAAGGAAATTCAATGAGACAGTAATATTTTAACACTGTGAAGTACATTAACATCAAACATACTAATAGGTCAAATTAAAAAAGCATATGACTTTAACTGCCTCCATTTAAGATAAACATGTATTTTTAATAAATTTCAATGCCAACTATAAATAAAATTCTTAATTGATAAATTCTTTTATGTTTGAAATAAATAGTCATAATTTAAAATGGTAAAACAGTGAAGCCATTTCTATTAAGTTATCACAATTAGTATTTTGTATTCTGGATAATTTGACAATGTTACAGAGAGTAGCAACATGCGTATCAGAAGTCACTATATATACATGATATGGCCATCAACTTAAAAATAAACTAAAAATTCAAGTCAGAAATAATAAAATTAGCACAGTGCCTGCCTGGAAAGTGTGAGGTTGTGAGTTCCAACCTCACAGTACCAAAAAAAAAAAATAATAATAATATTAAAAACCTTTTTGAGCACCTGTTGTGTGCCAGGCTTAATTTCTAGTGTATTTAACTTTTAAGTTTTGCAACAATGCTATAAAGAGACTATTATCATTAATAGTTGACAAACGAAAAGGTTGAAATATAGAAAGGTAAGTAAGTAATTTGCCCAAATTCATTCAAGTTACTGACAGAACTGGGAGTTGAACAAAGTCATATATTTTAGAGCCCATTTTCCTATCTAATGCACTCGGCTTCCCCTATGAATTGGTATGTAACAAGATAAAGTGCACAGAATCAGGAACTTCCCTGTGCGCCACAATCAGGTTAAAACGTACACAGAGACACAGATCTGAAGAAGGGTAATACCAACGACTGCAGCTATGTGTGTGTCTCCCTCCACGAGCCTGAGATACCCTGCACACTGTGGCTGACATCAAGTGTGGGGTCTCTGGGGCACAGCAGACACAGTAAGGTACTTACTGAATTTGGAAAACACACCTGTAATTAGTAGAAGAATCATAAATTGAGATTTCAGAAACTTGATATTTCTGGAAGTAAAACCTCAAATCAGCCTACAAGAGAAATAAAAAATTATGAAAGGCAGAAGAAACAATTATAAATAATGAATTTGAAAATGAAGTACCCCCCCCAAGAAATCCTGGCATACCTCAGATACTGAAGGGCAGAGACCACCAACATGTATCAAAAAACCTTTATCTCTTACTAAGGGTTCAATATTCTTCATTTCTGCTTACAGGAAAGCATAAAACAGAAATGACCATTAACATATTGTTATTTTTAAGAAAAATTATGAAAGTTTAATTCATGATTTTGTCCTCAATTACAAAATATATTTAAAAATCATCAGCAAATACCAGCAATGGACTCAAAGCAATAGCCTGGGATATGATTTTAGGGTTTCTGGCCCTAAACATATCATCCTAAAAATAGAGAGAGTTGCATTGGCTCACACTAAGTCTCCTGGAGATCAAAAATGTATCAATTGCTGGTGGTCAGAAAGCTCTCCTTATATACATTCCTTTACTGAGGAAACAGCATATCAAGAAAACCTTTGTATCAGATAAAAGGCAATAGCACGTACATAATTCTGTGAATAGTAAAGGTACATAGAAAGAAAAGGAGGAGACATAGTATTATTCTAGAAGTTGCAAAATTAGGATTACAGACATTTCTTATTTAATAACAACATTCAAAATTCTTAGACCGCATTTTCATAGTCTCTGTTATGAGGACAATCTGGTTTAAAATCAAAATGAAAAAAGATTCACTGAATGGAGATTGAAATTACTATCAGGGTAGGGACTACAAAAATATTTGTTGAATGAATTCTTAGGAGTATCTTCTATAGTTCACAATTTTTTAATGTTTACATAGTGGAAGATTTGTAAATTTTATTTTTTTCATTAAGTAACAAGAGAAAGAAGGGAAAGAAGAAAGAAGAAGGGAAGGAAGAGGAGGAGAAGCAGCAGTCCAGCATTTATCAAAACATCATCGTCTCATGTAATTCTCACAGTTACGAGGTGGTTATTATTATTTCCATTTTACAGATGTGGATACTGAGGCCTTAGGAGTTTTGGGCAAAAACTAGTAAGCAGTACTGCTGTATTCAGGCAGAATCTTTCATCTCTAGATAAAAGAATACTAATCTTCATTAATATACTTCATTTAATTTGTTAATCTTTTTGGATATTAACATGTCCTAAAGAAAAAGCAAGCTTTATAATTTATACTGGAGAGGAGAGACCAAGATGGCAGAGCAGTAAGCAGAAGAGAAAACAGCCTCTGAGAGTCACCATCCAGACGCTGGAATATAGCATCGAGAGGAAGACAAGGAGGAGGGAAGTGGGTCCACTGGACCCAGGAAGAATCTGAAGTGTGAACTGAAGCCGACAGAGAGAGTGAAGAGAGAAACTCCAACAAAGAAGGAGGTAGCTGGCGGCGCCTCCTCCCTGAGAGGGGACTCACTGCACGAGAGGAGTGGTTCAAACCTGCGGACCCAGGGTGACGGTGACAGCTGGTGATTCAGGTGGCCTCTGCAGAGAGACGCAGTAGTGGAGGGGAGCAGCAGACGTGAAGGACTGCACTGGCTGGTGCTGCTGGTCCTGGCATTCCATGACTGAGATTGACTAAGGGTCACACAAAATACTGTATCACAGCACCAAAGAACCAGGGACTAGGCCAAACGAGCAACTTCTCATCTCCAACAAACTGAAGAGGTGAGATCCTCCAACAGACTCTAACCCGAAAACCAGCTACACCTGGAAGATACTCAGAGAAGTGTTCATCATCTACGGACCCTACACACTAGCATTAAAGCAACCCATCATAGGCAGTTTACAAGCATCACCCCAGGACCCAGGAATTAAACTAAAAAGAAAAAAACAAAGAAAAAACGAGAAGACACTTAAACAAAGTGCAACCCCAGACATCAAGCTCACCAAAGGCAAATTCAGCGGGCAGTGAAGTGGGACAATCCAAAAGCCTCCCACCTGGCCTCCCTGAAGTGGTAACAACAAGAAGCTCTGGGAAGCTGGGCGTGGTGGCTCACGCCTGTAATCCTAGCACTCAGGAGGCAGAGACAGGCGGATTGTTGTGAGTTCGAGACCAGCCTGGGCTACAAAGTGAGCTCAAGGCCAGCCTGAACGGCATAGTGAGACCCTGTCTCAAAAAACAGGGCTGGGGATTTAGCTCAGGGCTGGGGATGTAGCCTGCCCAGCAAGCGCAAGGTCATGAGTTCAATCCCCGGTGCCACAAAAAAAAAAGAAGCTCTGGGAAAAATGAAATCAGAAATAACCTCTCAGATAAAGACCATGCTGAGTGACGTTAGAGCAGATATAGACAAAAAAAAAAAATAGATGAGCTTAAGAAAATTATGGAAGCTCAGCATACCAAAAGAAATGGAATCCATAAAGCAGATTCAAGCAGATATCCAGGAGAATAAAAATTCCAATGAAAGTATTCAAAGCAGATTAGGCTAATGTGAGGACAGGATCTCAGAAATTGAAGACAGGCTTGCACTTAGTGATCAGGAAAAGAAAGTTATTTCTCAAAAAATAGCAGGGGACCATGAGGTATCAATCCAGCAGCTGCTAGATGAGACAAAGAAGAATAACTTGTTTGACTGGAGTCAATGAAAAAGCAGGAGATATCACAAATGATATTAAAAAAATGTTCACAGATGGCATGGCAGAAAACTTTCCTGGTAGAGAAAAAGAATTTGACATACAGATAAACGATGCATATAGACCTCCAATGACCATGATCAAAAAAAATCTACAGCCAGGCATATCATAGTCAAGATTCCAGAAATTCAACACAAGAATAGAATCTTAAGATCTGTTAGGGAAAAGAAACAAATCACATATACAGGAAAGCCCACCAGAATCACAGCTGACTTCTCAGCACAAATCCTCAGTCAAGGAGAGCTTAGAGTAAAGCACTCCAAATTCTCTTTTTTTTTTTTT
>RJWT010036064.1:0-13326 GCA_004365215.1 Cuniculus paca | reverse complement strand
TGGATCTTTAAATTTGGGTAGAGGGCTTATTTGTTTTCAATTTTTTATATGTTCTAGATAGGAGTCCTAAAACTTTTTCCTACTCTGTGGGTTGTCTTTGCACTCTGTTGGTGGTTTCCTTTGCTGTGCAAAAACTTTTTAATAGGATGAGATCTTAAGGGAAATTATTTCTGAGCTTACCTGGGCTCCACCAGTCTCCTCCCTACCTGGTCAAGAGTCCTAGCTCTGGAAACCATTTAGCCTTGTTGGGACACTACCATTTTTCTTGGGGTAAATTTACAACTGTAGTAAATTATTTCTTAAGCCAAATTTCCATCCATATTATGAAAGAAGAAGAGCAGAAGACCCCATGTGTCCATGAAAATGAAAAAGCCTCTCTGGAAAGTGAAGTTTTGTGTATTTCATGTTACATATTTAATGTAACACAATTGCTATACTGTTTAATATGTCTTTGCCTGTACTTAAAATATAAAATGGGTTTGTGTTTAAAACAATGTGATTTTTCACCTGATATACCTCTGTTGTTTTACTATCATTTTATTTTCTGGGAGTTCAATCCAGGGCCTCCCACATGCTAGGCAAGTACTCTATCACTGAGCTATACCCCCCAGCCTGCTTTATTTTTTCTTTTGAGTCAGAGTCTCAGTAAGTTGCCCAGGCTGGACTTAAACTAACAATCCTCCTGTCTCAGCCTCCCAAGTAGCTGGGATTACAGGCATGGGCCACCACACCAGGCTATGTTTTTTTTTTAATGTAAATTTTGAGAAAATGCTCAGGTAAGCTGGGCTTCTCAGTTGGAGAGTTCACGTGGATGTGTTTAACCTGAGGCCATGTGACTGTGTGGTCCCTGATGAGGCTATCAGTTGGCATCTGTTCATCTGCTCAGTGTACTTGGGTAGAGGTTCTGAGCTGGGCCTTTCTAGTGTTTACACTTCCTTGGAGAGAAGGAGCCTTTCTAGTTCTCTCCATATGGTTTTTAAAAAAAATTTGAAAAATTAATTAGTTTTTAAAAATCAGTACATATTAATTAATTTTTAAAAATCAGTACATAAATTAATTTTTAAAAATCAGTGTGTATTTATTTTTTAAAAATTAATTTTTAAAAATCAGTCCATATTTATTATACATCATGATTACTGTCTTAGTTACTTTTCTTGTTACTGAGACAAAATGCCCAACACCTGAAGTTAAAGGAGGAAAGATTTGTTTAGCTCACAGTTTGTAGAGGTTTCAGTCATAGTCAGCTATTTCTAAGCCTGGGTGGCATCACAGAGGAGAAACAGCTCATGGCAGGAGAATGCAGGAGGGCAGCAAAGCAGCAAAGTAGTGAGTGACCCTCTTTCTGTCCCTCATGTTCCATCCAGGCTGCTCACCCTTAGGTGGGTAGTACTCACACCCAGGGTGAGATGCCCTCAATCCTACCCAGAGCTATGCCAACTCAATCCGTGGACTAATCTAGCAATTCCATGCCCTTGATCCCAGCATCATACACTTAATCTCAGCATCACACACCGTAGGTCCAGCCACCCCTGAAAAGCCCCATCCGTGACTGCATGAGGCTTTAGGGAGATAGTATGACACAAGTCATACAGTTACATTCATCGTAGAGATTTGTTCCTGCACATAATATAATCTTAACTCTTCACCTTTCCCCATCCCCCCCCATTTACAAAAGCTTTGTCTCCATTTTTTCCTTCCATTGTCTTTTTCCCCCTTTTTCCTCCTTTCCCTTTCCTACCCCTGCCTCCCTTGTTCCTCTTCCAATTTGAACAATTTCTTCCAACTTTCCAATATCTATTCTTTGTGTGGTTTTAAGGCATCAGAGTTATCTGTGCCTCCTGAGAGCTGTAGCTGAGATGTGTGATGGTGTCTCTCACTTTTTTTTTTTTGACAGAGTCTCTCTATGTAGTGCGGGCTGGCCTCGGGCTCATGGTGATCCTCCTGCTTCAGCCTCCCAAGTGCTAGGACTACAGGTATGCAACTCCATGCCTACCGGGATGCTGCTTCTGTGGAGCAGCAGTGCACACTGTGCTGATGGACTGAAGCAGCACCTGAGAAGAATGGATGGCAGGCTTTCCACAGGTGGGTTTAAATAACACCAGTATAACTATCTGAGCAGGGCATGGTGCTGCCCGCCTATAATCCTGCACCCTGGGAGGCTGAGAAAACAGGGTCATAAATTCAACCAGAGCCTGAAGGAACTAGAGACTTAGATCCTTCCTCAAAATAAAAAATAAAAAGAGTGGGGCTGCAGCTCAGTGCAGAGGTCCTGGGTTTGATCTCCAGTTTAACAAATAATCAAAACTCTATCTGTGTCTTCTTCCTTCTATTGTAGTTTCCAAAACTTTAATAACTTCCTTATGCAGATTATTTTTTGCCATATCTTCCTGTCATCCAAACCATTACTCACATGTTTTCTGTAATTTGGCTCCTATTTGAAAAAGAAATTGAATATGACTACCTTATTTGGAAAATTGATTTCTGTAGATAAAAAGTAATGTTAAAGAATAAACCTGTGCCAAAGGTAAAGAAAGAGCTCACATTTTAGCTTGATTCTTTTGTCTGCCTAAGAGCCATACCCAGGGCCAGGTCATTCTGTTAAAAGATGTTAAAGAAATTCTGGTGTCAGACTAAGACTTCTTTTTTGATGCAGTCAGAAATATTGGTAAATGAAAGAAAATGGCAAAGGGAATAACTTTCTCACTTTCTCAGAGGGTGATTCAATGTCATTTAGGGCTCACTTTATGTACAATGTATAAAATTCTCTATCACCATTGGTAACCATCTCATGATCTGGGAGACACTATGCTAGTGTACTGTTAGTCTGTTACTAACTTGTCTCATTCCATCTATTGGATGCTGTGGTCATTGCTCACTGATGGAAGCATTACTGGATCATGATGTTTTTCTTGTATTTTTTTAAAATTTATTTTGAAAAAAAAAAAAAGAAAACACAACCAAACAAAACAAATAGAGTACAGTCAATCACAACAAAACAATGAACATGCTACATGACTTCTAAACGGGGCAAAAAGCAATTGGTAATGGTTACCATAATGCCTCTTGTTATCTGTAATATACCTGCCCATACCATCAGGGATGAGTAAAATCAAACAAAATACAACAAAATAAAACAGTGAAAAAAAACCAAACCAAACCAAAACAGAACAAGACAAACAAGGCAGAACAATGTAAGCAATATAGTTCAATATACTACTAGAACAGCAGTGGCTACCATAATGCTTGTTATCTTCAGAATAGTTGCCTACACCTTCAGACATACTATAATCAAATAACACAGAATAGAGTAAAATCAATCAAAACAAAACAATGAAAGCAATACAGGGTTTCTAAACAAGATAATTGGACATCCTCGATGGCTGCAATTATATATTTTGTTGTCTTTAAAACAGCTGTTTATGCCATCAAGTATAATAAAATCAAACAAATCAGAATAAAATAAAACTAATCAGAACAATGAAGACAATATGAGTTTCACAATCATGATAATAGATTAACAGTGGTCACTTCCTTCCCTTTTTAGATAGTTCCTCCCCTTTGATTTTCCCAATATGTATTGTGCATTTTGGATCCCACTAACTCCTTTAGTTTGTTATACTAGAAAGGCAACACGAAATTCACCCATGTGACTCTGAACCATTTCATCCATGAGCATGATCACCAGTTGCCTCTATCCACCTACAAGAGCCTTGAGGTTATCTTCCTTTATAGCTGAGTAGGTTTCCACCACATAAAATGCCAGGTCTTTCTTATCCATTCCGCAGTTGATGAGCAAGCTACCTCTACTTTTTTCCTGGCTCCCTGTCACATAGGGCATTATTCTCTCTCCTTTGACTTTCAGTCTATGAGTTTTCTTTCTAGTTAAATGTGTTTCTTGTATAAAACATATTGATGGCTCCTGTCTCCTGATCCAGTCTGCCTGTGCTTCTTTCTATGGGTACCTTGAGGCCCTCTTGCACAGCATTGTCTCTGCCATGCTATTTTCCTGCCATTGGCCCCCTATTTTTCCTCTCCATTCAGTCAACTGGCCCCACTTGATGGTCCCCCTCTGCCATTGTTCCTGAGACTGTGGTCCTTTTTATCTCTCTATAGAATGTCCTTTAGTATTCTTTGTAGGGTTGGTTTGGTGGTCATGAATTCCTTGAGTTGTTCTTTGTCATGGAAGTATCTTGTTTCTCCATTAATTTTGAAGGAAAGTTTTTCAGGGTACATCAGTCTGGGTTGGAAGTTGTTTTCTTTCAGGACTTGCAATACTTCACTCCAGCCTCTTCTTGACTCGATGGTTTGTGTAGAGAATCTGCTGTGATTCTGATGGGTTTTCCTTTATAGGTGATCTGTTTCTTTTCTCTAACAGCTTTTAATGTTCTGTTCTTGAGTCGAATTTCTGGGGTCTTGATTATTATATGTCTGGGTGTAGATTTGTTTTGGTTGTGGCTAATTGGAGTTCTACATGCCTCACTTATTTGAATGTGACTTTCTTTTTCTATGCTTGGGAAATTCTCAGAAATTATTTCTGTAGATAAGGTCCTGATGTCATTTGTCTTGACCCCTGATTTTTCACTCACATTTTTAGTTCTTAAATTATGTTTCTTGGGGTTGTCTTGAAGCCATTAAATTGTTACTTCCTGAGTCCTTGTTATTTTTAAGAGATCTTTCCTTTCACGATCACAAGCTGCACACCTGTCTTCAAGGTTTGAAAGTCTAGCTTCAATTTCTTTCAAGTAATTTTGCCAGCTTTCAGTGGAGTTTTTAATTTTCTGGATATCTCTTTGAATCTGTTTCATGCATTCTAAATCTCTCTTATGCTGTTCATTCATGGTTTCCCTCATTTTCCTATGCTCCTCTATATTTTTTATCTGTGTCTTCTTTAGAGATGCTTAGTATTTCTTTTATTATGGTTTTCATTTCTTCTTTTACCTGGGATAGAATTTGTGTTCTAATTTCTGTTATAGCTTCATGAAGCTATTTCTTCACTTCAGTTGACATCGCTTCAGTCATTTCAGGCATACAATTTTTGATCTCCTCTGTGTTTACCTCTCATGGACTTGTGTTGCTTGGGTTGGATGCCAGAGATTGCCCTCTCCCTCTTTGTCTTGGCATATTCCTGATTTCTTCTACACACCTGGGTAGTGTGGTCCCAGGCACCCTGGCACTGGCCACAACTTCTCTGAAGCTAGACTGTTCAGCTTTTCTGGCCAGTGCTGGCTGCATACATCTGACAGTGGGTGCCCGCATCTCTGCACTGGGCTGGGTACCAAGCCACCCAGAGTTTGCATGGGAGCAGACCTTCAGGTCCTGGGAATCTAAGCTGTTTAGGAACCTACGCAATGTTGTGTGAAACATGCACGGGAATGAACCTTGCTCCAAACAGCTTCCATGGGTCTGCCCGCAATCGGGCGCTGCCAGCAGAAGTGGGTAGCAGTCTTGGCCCCCGGCATAACCTGCCCGACTCCAAGACGGTGCCCAGCCAATCACTCTTTCCCATGGGGGGATGGAGCACCCAGCACTCACCATCAGCCAGTGCAGACTCTGCGTCCGCCACTCTCCTTCACCCCTGCACCTTTCTTCAGAGACCTCTGGGGCCGACCGCAGCTGCAACCACAACCGTGACCACATGTCTCCAGGCTCAGCAGTTCTTCTGGCAGGGTGAGTCTGGCTCCAGGCTGAGGCGCTGCCAGCCACCACCTTCTTCTTGGTTTAAATTCTTTTTATTCTCTTTGTGGGCTTCAATTCATATTTTAGATTCTTCCCGGGTCCAGGAGACCCACTTCCTTCCTTCTTGTCCTCTCCATGATGTTGTATTCCAGCATCTGAACTGTTTCTCTCAGAGAGACTGTTTACTCTGCTGCTTACTGTTCTGCCATCTTTGATCATTACCATTTTTCTTGTATCTTGGCACAACTCTCTGAATTATTATTTCATGCTATTTTCAATTATTCTTGATCTCCACTTCACGGATGAAGAAATCGAGGCACAGAGACGTTAAGAAACTTAGCTATGTTCTCAACTTGTAACTGATAGAGTTAAAATCCCAAATCTAGATGCAACATTGCTCATAATAGCTTAAAGTTATTCATCCCTGAGACCAGCCACCAAGGTCGCTTTGGTCTTGCCCTTTAAATCCCCGGCTTCTATAATTGAAGAAACAATTGTTGCATTAGCAGTTTCCTCCTGCCATGTAACTAGCACAGAAAACTTCCTAGAAGGATTATTTTTTTAACAGTATGGGGTGATGGAGTTCTAGACTCAGGATCAATCACAGATGTGATCTACCCTGAACTGTATTTTTATCCAGAGGAAATCTGGTTAATTAGAACTAGATCATCTTGAAGGAAAAAATAGCCCTGAAATAAGACAATTTATACTCTGAGTGAGGGGCGTATGAGGCAAACCTTATCTTCCAGCGATGAACTTCTCACAGTATAGCTCAGTTATAGCTGGAGAAGTTCCAGTTCTTTTGAATTCAAGGATGTAAAAGAGGACTTCCGGGAAGATGGCAGAGCAGTAAGCAGCAACAAATCAACCTCTCTAAGATCTGGAATCCAGACACTGGAAAATAACAGGCAGGGGATGAAAAGGAGGCAGGTGGATCCCTGAGACCTAGGAGAGATCTGAAAGGAAAACTGGAGCCCACAGAGAAGGTGAAGATACAGACCGCAGTGCAGCAAAAGGAGGGGGCAAACTATACTTCCTCCTCAGCTCCCAGTATGTGATGTGAGAGAGGAAGATCAAATCTACACAGTGGAAGTGGGTGATTCCACAGGCCCTCAGGAAGAAACACGCGGTGGAATGGAGTTGTGGGTGGATGATGGGCACTGCAACAGCTGGAAAGTGACTCTAGTTCACGCGACTGCAGCGTCCTCTGGAGAGAGTGCTCATTTGGACGCCACTTTCCGGAAAGGCCAACTGAAGCTGGGACTCAGAGCGGCTGTGGGTTGGCATCATCTCAGGGATCCCAGTGTTAAAAACCCACAGTGACTGGGTGAGGGTCACCTATGGAAGATGCCCAGGGTCAGGGAGCTGTGATCAGGCAGGCGAGAGACAGCTAGAGTGTTGTAACTAAACAACTCAGGCCCAAACCCCATGAGCAGAGCTCAGGACCAAGCTGAATTTCTGTGGATTTGAAAGTACCAGAACCAGTACCCTGCCTCGATCCTGCCACAAGTTTAGTGGGAGTACCCAGCATTCAGCCCTATTTCTGCTGCAGGTTTGCTGGGATTATGAAACATGAATTGAGGCTCTGACTGCTGCCTTAGTCCACAAGTGAGAGCAGAGCCACACCTTGCACTGGACTCTGCCACAAAACCGTAGGCCCCAGAAGATAACCACAGGCTTGAGACCCCCAAGAAATTTCTTTTTTGTTTTTGTCATCGCCTGTGGGCTGTTTGTTTTGTTCATTTGTTTTTTATTGAGTGTGAACATTACTTTTAGTTTTGTTTTGTTCTTGTTTTTATTTCTTCTTTCTCTCTTTCCCTCCTCTTTTCTTTACCCATTTCCTGAGACTTTTCCCTTCAGTCTTGCTTCTAATCTTTCTCTTATTTCTCTAGTTTTCCTCTTATCCCTTTAAAATTTTTTTCTCCTTAGGGTAAAATTGCTCTATTGAATGGATATTTACTGTATATAATCTTCTGATTTGTCTTAGATTTTTTTATATAGCTATGAATTGTGTACTTATGGTTTAAAGGCAACAAATTCTTACCACAATTTGTCATTTTCTAGTCTGCTTGATATTATTGTTTTTACTGATTATACTATTTTAGCCAAGGTGCCATAGTCATTGTGCTCAGTTGATCTTTCTTATATGCCAATACCTAGATCATCTGGGAGTCATAAACAATACTACAGTCTAGTACCAAAAACTGGATTCTAGGCCAAACAGGGAGCAACATTTCACCTCTAAAAAATTGAAGAGACAAGATACTGGGACAGACTGCAAAGCCAAAAGACAGCTATGCCTAGAAGACATCTCTGAAAAGTAGTCATATCTTAAAGAGGTCTTGATGCTAGTAATAAAGCTACTTACCACACATAATTTGTAAGCCTCAATGCAGGAAACAAATGAACAACAGAAAATGAGAAAACATGGGAGCAAGATCCCAACTATAACCTCCAACTCACAAAAATGGTGGTAGTGGACATGATGAAACATACCAATAAGTCTCTTGACAAAAATAAAAGAGATAATTAAAGAGATGACCATAATTAAGTAAATGATTAGTATGTCTATAGTAGATATAGATTTAAAAAAAAGGAACTTAGGAAAGACATGGAGACCATGAATGTCCACAATAGAAAAGAACTAGATTCCACAAAACAGATTCAAATAGAAATCCAGGAGATTAAAAATTCCACCGAAAGTATACTCAGCAAAGTCAACCAATGTGAAGAGAAAATATCAGGTCTAGAAGACAGGGTTGTCATTGGCAATCATAGAGTGAAAAATTTCTTAAAAATAGCAAAGGATCGCCAAAAAAAAATGAATCCAACAACTGCTAGATGATGAAAAGAAGACTAATATAAGCTTAATTGGAATCAGAAGGTAGCACAAGGAGCATAAAAAAAATGGTTCCTAGAAGCAATAGCAGAAAACCTTCCAAGCAAGGAAAAAGAATTTGAGGTACAGATAAATGAGGCATATAGAACTCCAAGAAATCATGGTCAGAAACACAAAGCAAAACAAAACAAAACAACCCCCCCAAAAAAAACCCCAAAACAAAACTGTACCCAGGCATATAGCAGTCAAGATTCCAGAAATTCAACACAAGAACAGAATACAAAAAACTGCTAGAGAAAAGAAACAAATCACCTGTGAGGGAAAACCCATCAGCATCACAGCAGACTTCTCAGTTTAAACCCTTAAGTCAAGAAGAGGCTGAAGTGAAGTATTTCAAGCTCTAAAAGAAAACAACTTCCAACCCAGATTGATGTACTTTCCAAAATTATCTTTCAAAATTGGTGAGAAATAAAATATTTACATGATAAAGAGCACCTGCAGAAATTCATGACCACCAAACCAGGACTCCAAAAAGTTTTGAAGGATATTCTAGAAAAAAGATAATGAAGGCATTTCCAAGAATCCCAATACAATGAATCCACTAGGCAAGGCAAGCAATTAAGAGAAGGGAAAGAAAGGAAACCAACAAGAAAATAATATGAAAATGATAATTCAATACATATCAGTCATAACCGTCAATGTGAATGGTCTTAATTCACCAATAAAAAGAAACAAGTTGATTGAATAGATCAAGACACAAGATCTGACAATATTCTGCATAAAAGAAACACATTTAACTCAAAAAGAAATCCATCGACTGAAAGTCAAAGGATAGAAAATAATACTCAATACAACAGGAACCAGGAAAAAGCAGAGGTAGCTATTCTATTTGCAGACCAAGTGGATTTTAAGCCAAGACTGATCAGAGGAGACAAAGAAGGTCACTACATACTTGTTAAGGGAAAAACTAAGAGGAAGAGATCACAATCATAAATATATATGAGCCAAATACAGTGATATCTCTGTTTACAAACTTAATCTCTTCCATGATTCTGGGAAAAAAGGTCATGTTCATGCAAAAAGGATAATAACCAATATCTTGTTCACCACCTGATGCAGAGTTCATGAACAAAAACAAAATTTTGTCAAATGCTTCTGAGAACCAAGTTGTTCTCAAACAAAAGCATTCATGAACCAAGGTACTGCTGTACTGACACAGCCAACTATATAAAACAAACACTAATGAATATGAAAAATCAAATAAGCACTAATACAACTGTAATGGGATATCAGTATCCCACTTTAACAAATAAATCAATTAGTCAAAAAAATCAACAAAGAAATAAGAGAGCGGAAACAAACCTTTGAACAAATCGATTTAGTAGATATCTACAGTGTTCCACCCAACAATAGAATACACATTCTTCTCAGCTGCTCATGGACTTTCTCCAGAAGAGATCATGTGTTAGTTTATAGAACATGCTTAAGTAAATGCAAAGGAACTGAAATTATCCCATGCATATTATCAGATTATAATGCAATAAAATTGGAAGTTAATAGCAAAAGAAACCACAAAAACTATACGGTATAGAAATTAAATAACAAACTCCTGAACAAACAATAAGTCACAGATGAAATTAAGGAAAAAAATTAATTTCTACAATTAAACAATAATGCTAATACAGTACACCAGAACTTATGAAATGCAATGAAAGCAGTCCTATGAGGGAAATTAATAGCAGTTAATTCCCACATCAGAAAAACAGAGTGAACTCAAATAAATAACCTAAGTTTGAACCATAAAGCTCTGGAAAAATAAAAGCAAGTTAAACCTAAAATACATAGGAGGGAAGAAATTATAAAGATCAAGCAGAACTTGTTGCAATTGTGATGAAGAAACCAATACAAAGAATCAATGAATTGAAGATTTAGCTCTTTGAAAAATTAAATAAAATCAACAGATATTGGGAAGTAGGAAGAATATGTTCAGTTAGGAGGAGGAACAAGGGAGAGGGGAGACGGAAGGAAGGAAAAGGGTAAAAAAAGAATAAGGAAAAAATGGAAATAGCTTTTGTAAATGGGGAGGGGAAGAAGGTTTGAGGGAATAGGAAAGAAAAGAAGAATCAAGATATATTATGTATAGGTACAAATTCCCTATAATGAATGTGATCAATACATATGATTTAAAAATATAAAGTTAAAAATCATTCCTTTAGATTAAAAAAAAAAAAAAGGAATGAGGAAGCTCCAGCCAGGAGTGGTGGTGCACACCTGTAATTCTATCACTCGGGAAGGTGAGGCAGGAGAATCAGCATGAGTTCCTAGCCAGCCTCGGTTACATAGTCCATTCAAGGCCAGGCTGAACTACTAGCAAGACTGCATCTCAGAAAACAAAAATTAAAAAATAAATTTAAAAGGAATGTGGAAGTGCCTGTCATTCTTTCATAAACTGCTTCCTAGAAGCACCCATCCATCTGTCTATCAGTCCATTAGAACACTGACTCAACCATCCAGTCATCAGACTACCACTACATCTGTTCAGGTACCCAGTCACCCAGTTGCCAAACCACTGATCAATCCATCCATCCATCCATCCATCCATCCATCCATCCATCCATGTCTTCTGTATCCCTCTTTTCACCCATTTATCCATCCATTCATTCATCCATCCATCCATCCATGTGTCTACTCACCCATGCATTTGTTTATCTACCCATCCATCTACCCATCCAACCATGCATTCATCCATCCTTTTCTTCTAATTTAGTAGATGTTTACCATATGCCAGGTGCTAAATGCTAAGACTACAAAAGAAAGCAAAAATAAAAAGAATGTGATTCCTGCCTGGCTCACAAAGCAATAGGAAGAAAGGTATGTGTCTCAACTGGGAAAAGTCTAAATAGCAATAAACCACGGGGAACCCCAAGGCTGAGGAGAGACCCTCCCACAGCCTATGGTGGGGAGAACATCTTGCTGAAGGAAGAATCTTATAAACTGAGGGTTGAACTTAAAAAGAGGCACTGATCAGGTCAAAGTCAAGGTCTGGCAAGGCAGAGAGAGTTATTTCTAGCAGGGAAAGATGCGCCTGTGTGAAAGGTCCAGTATGAATAGTGCTTTTGGTGATAGTGCTGGGATGGAGACCTTAGTTTTGGGCTCTAAGTGGGTTACCTCACTCGTGACCGTACCCTTGTACAGGCCCTTGCTCAGGCTCTCCCTGCCTGAGGAGGTAGGTTTCCCTTTGTGTTTGCATTCTGATGTTGGCTGAATCTTGGTCAATATTGTCCCAGTTCCTTTGGCACCAGGGTTAAATGCCGCAGTCTTACTCAGAGCAATTAACCTTCGCGTTCAGCCCGGCCCTCCTGCCGAAGCCCCGTGAACTGAGCCGGGCTCTCCTCCAGCTCACTGCTCCTGGCCTGAGGCTGCTGCACGTAATCTTGCAATGCAGAGTGATCTCTTCCCCACAGACACACAGGGCGGAGGCTCTAGAGGAAGTCTGAGGTGCAAGCAGACTCCCGTCCATCCAGACTCTTTTTTGCGTCTTTTGGGCATCCCGCTGAGGCTGTCATCTCCCGGCATCCTTTTTAGTGTGAAGCCCAGGCTTGAAAACCAGAGTCTGCTTCCTTCAGCCTTGAAGGCCACAAGCATCCAGTAGGAGAACCCTCACTGCTGACTTCCACAGAACTGCAGCTAATTCAGATCTGTCACCTGCAAGGGCCACGGTCCCTGACATCAGTTTGGTTTGTAAACCTAAGGAAAAGTCTTACAGTTTGGAACTGGAGAGGCTGTGTGATCTCGGGCGAGCTACTTAACCTCTCTGGGCCTCTGTGTTCTCCACCCGTAACAATGGGTCAGAAAACGGTTGCCAACTCCTAGAATCTTTATGAAGGTTCCACGAACTCATACTTGAACTGTGCAGAACAGTTTTTTGGCCTAGAGTAAGCATAGAAATGTTTGTTAAATACAACGAAAGTAGAGAATTCTCTTAATGTCGAGGCCAGAATTTAAAAGCAAAATGTGGAAGTTAGGCAGATTTACAGTTTAGTGTGAATTCTGCCATCTTTTAGCTGTGCAGTTTTGGGTAAATTACCCAGTGTCTCTGGCCTTGTGTCTGTTTTGGTCTCTGCTAAGGTGAGGATCGCAGTGGTTTATCCCTAAGGGACCGTGCGGGGTTCCATGAAGTAACACACACAGTGCGCTCTGCACGGTCTTGGCAAAGAACAAATGGGTGCTGTTTTGATCGCTGTTATACTCTCCCTCAGTAAGTGTCCCAGTGGAGTTGGTCAAAATAAGGAATTATGAAATCAGCTGTGCAAAAGCAGGGTAGACTTCCTCACAGCAGCGGTTTCGACTTCCCAGCACATCCTTGAGTGTCCAGTAAGTGACAGGGATCTGTGCAGCCCTGTGACACAGCTGTTTTTAGCTTTATTTCACCCACAGGGACCCTGAGTATCCCATGACCTGTCTGAGGTAACACAAGCAATAGTGAAAAAGACAGAATTTGAGCCCCCGTAGAGCTGGGGTCTAACCCTTAACCTGGTTCATGCAATTCTGGAGCTAGGAAGGACTGGATTTGGATCCTAGCTTTGTTAGTTACTGGCTGTGTGATGGATCATGAGCCATGCTAGCCCTGTGAGGCTTAGGCTCCCTGTCTGTAAAATGGGCACAACAATAGCCTCTCCTAGGTCCTTGGTGAGGGTTGAGAAAAGCCAGCATAGAAGCATGCTCGCACACCCGTGCTGTCGCAAGTGCTTCATCAACTTTGCAATTGTCCTGTTTAGTTTTTACTGCTCATAGGATCCAGCACATTCGCA
>RJWT010036063.1:0-13358 GCA_004365215.1 Cuniculus paca | reverse complement strand
CAGTAAGAAAGACTGGTAATACTGCCACTTCAAACAAGGCAACAAGATTAATCAACTATACTTGGCCCTTATCACTTAAGACTTATACATGCAATGTAGAGATAATGATCTGGACTTTGAAAAACATTAAAAATAATTTTTTGTTTGTTTTTACATGAAAGGTACATGTTATGGTTTAGGTCTAAAATGTCACCAAAAAGTCTCATGTTCACAAGTGAGACCTAGTTATATAGAACATGGGTCACTGGGGTGAAACCTGTAAGGGTGTATCCTTGTCCCTTACTACCACTACCCTTGTCTCTTGGCTCCCTGGCTGCCATGTAGTTAACAGTCTTTCTCCACCCGTTCTTTGACCATGCTGGTTCTGTTTTGGAGTCTGCCTACCACTGACTGAACCCACTGGAACTGTAAGTCAAAATAAAACTACTCCTTTAAGCTGCAGGTGTTGGATATTTTGTCCCAGCAACAGGAAAGCTAATTAAAAAAAAAAAGTTCCCAACAATGGGGTCACTGGTGTGACTGTATCTGAACATGCCTGTTTCATTCTAACAAAGAATTTGTCTACATTTTGTATGTATCCTAAGAGTATGTAAGGCTGAATCTAAAGGTGATAGACTAATTGATCTGGCAGAAGAAATTTCAAGACAGTCCAATGTCCTGGATGTGGCATGGGTACTACTGGCTGCTTTCAGCCAGATTTACAATGAGAATCAGGAGCTGATGGCAGAGCTTAATGATTTGGAAAGTTTGATGTTTTGCCAGAATGGAAGCACATGTAAAGTTGGGGTAAAAGGGAGCACAGTTGCTGAAAAGACTAGTAGATAAAAAAATTCAAGTACTCTGCATAAGAATAGGAAAGATGGTCTAAAGGCATCTCAGGAACTGATCAGAACCCAACCTTCAAGGGTTTAACAGTATAAAAGGGTACACAACTTTAACATTAGAAGAGAGCCCCAGGGAGCCTAGCTCATTCAGAGGTACCAAGGTCAGCAATCCAGGCTTAACTCAAGGGGGCCCAGCAGCCACAATCCAAGGGGGCCCAGTTATTGCTTCCACTGGTAGCAGACCAAAGCATAATAACTTATGCAGTACTTTCTTTCAGGTATGCAAAATGAAAGAGTTGTAGGGTCACAGAGGACTTCCACCTAGATTTCAGAAGAAGTTCTGTGAGCTCAGGCAGTGTGGCCCTGACAGGGCAATGTGTACAGCTGTGAGTGAAGTAAAAAGTACAGTGGAGACCCCAGAAAGAGGGGCATGCTAGAAATGTGGAACATCTACTGACAAAATCTGCAGGCCATGTGGGCTGCAACTAGCAAGATCATAGCAGCCCAAGTCCTTTGAAGCTCCTATCTTGTTATAACTTGTCCCAGCTGCTGGACCTGGATTTAATGTTTGCTCTGCTGCGTTTCGGTCTTGCTTTGGTTTAATTTCTGTCAATCCCCTATTCTTCCCTTTTAGAATGGTAATGTTTTTCCTGTGCTGTTTTATGCTGGTTTAACTTTCTGATTTTTACAAGGGCTCACAGCTAAGAGGCTGTCTTGTGTCTCAGACAGACTGGACCTGGACTTATCAGCAATACCAGAACTATAAGACTTTGGTGTCTTTTAGAAATAATCTATTTAGATTTTACATAATGACATGGATATGAATTTTTTGTGGACCAGAGGCAGAATATTATAGTTTACATTAAAATGTCCCCCAAGTGTCTTATGTTTGGAGGCAAGTTTTGGCCAGAAGGGGTGGGGCACTTGAGGTGAAACCTGCAAGGGTGTTCTTATTCCCAGCTCATCCCTTCTCTTTCTGTTTTCTGCATACCACAGAATGAACAGCTTTCCTCCACCCTTTCCTTTCAATGTTTTATTTCTGCCTTAGAGCATGCCAATCATGGACTAAACCTCAATGGAAATCACAAGGCAAATAAACCTTTCCTCTAAGTTGTGGATGTTGGATATTTTGTCAGTGTCAGGAAATATAGCTAATACAGCACAGATGTAAGGTATCATTACCACCATTATCATATCTACTATTGATTTCTTATATTTGATATAACTAATCTGTGGATTTAAACACTGCTCTTTCTCCAAGAAAGGTATAAAATACTGTTAATAATGAGTGTCCTGCTAAAAGCTAAATACTATGCCAGGAAACAAGCAAAAGATAGGCATTAGTGTTAGAAACGAATTAATCCTTTCTTGGAAATGATCTCAGAAGTCTAGCATATTGAAGGACAATCCTAGGTGGTACAGACAAGTTGGCTTTTGTTCTTATGGGGGTACAGGAGCTAGACGAGAGAGTCTTACAAAATGTCAGTATTCAAATGGGGATATGTATCACTAAATGCACCAAGAAGACTTTCCTAAAAAGCCATTTTCCTAAAAAGGATCTAACTACTTTCTGAGTCTTCATTCTCATACATTTCAAACAAAACAAAACAACCAAAACCCAACAAAAGCCATAGTCTCAACCATCCCCAAACTTGTCTGAATGCATTTTCCCAGACTGTACAAACTTCCATGCAACAAATGTATAATTTAAAATGTCTTCAAGCCTCCATTAATTAGGACATCATTAACCCTTGATCTCATGTCTTTTTCTGTCTTATATTTCTGCTAAAGGCAAAAATATGCCTTTACCAATGTTATCTGTCCTGTGTTTAGGAATACTCTAAATTCAGACATATAATTTAATGACTGCTTCTTCCATTGTTGAAATACTACCTAAAAATGTAAGGGGCCAGGATGTAACTCAGCAGCACAAGCACCTTTCTTGCAAGCACAAGGTCCTGAATTTGATTTCTGGTACATAACATAAAATAACATAAAAGAACATAACATAAAATAAAATAAAATAAAAATAAAATAAAATAAAATAAAAATGCACTGTCCTGAAAGAGTACCATGAAAATAAAGAAATCTTAAAATTTTTTGAAAAAAACTTGTATTTGTTACAAAAAAGAATAAATCAATAAAATATTTTAAAACAGAATACACCAGATTCAAATAAATGTTAAAGGAATAGAAGGAGTTTAATTTTTAAAAAGAAACAATGAAAATTTCCAACTGTTAAAGATAAGTTAATTCAAGTTTGTTTCTAAAGCCAACGACACTATCAAATACAACACAGTGTCTGTATCTAGAAAAGTCAGAAATTATACTTTTCAACTACTTAAAAAATCAACTTGGGAATGTGCAAGACTATAGTTTAACAAATTTATTTGCCGGATGACAATCCTCCACCCTCCCAAAGATGTAAATGCTCTAATTTCTGGAACCTGTGTACTGGTTTCATTACATAACACAAAGAATTTTGCAGATTTACAAATATTACAGATCCTAAAGTAGGGAGAATACTCTGGTTTAATACAGGTGAGTCCAATCTAAGGCAGAGAAATTTTCCATCTGGAGTCAGAGGGATTTGGCTAGAAAAAGAAATCAGACAAGTTAGAAGCATCAAAGGGACCTGATATGCTATTACTAGAGGTAGGCATAAAAAGCATTTCACCTTTAGAAGAGTAGCCTTTGGCTAACAGCATACAAACAAAGAGGGATGGCAATCCAGCAACTGCAAGGAACTGAATTAAGCCAACAACCTGAATGAACTTTAAGTAAATTCTTCCCTAGGGACTCCAAAAAGGAACACAACAGTCAACACATTGATTTTGGCTTTGTAAGAATCTCATTACAGGATGAAATTCTGTCATTTGAGGCTACACAAAAGGAACTAGAGATCATTTGTTAAGTGAAATAAGCCAGGCACAGAAAGATTAAGTACTGCATGCTCTCATATGTGGAATTAAAAAAGAAAAGAAAAAAGGTTCATACAAGTTAAGAGTAGATGGTGGAAATCAGAGGCTGGAAAAGCTAGAGAGGAGTGAAGGATAGGGAAACACTGATCAATGGGTACCAACTTACAGTTAGGTGATACTAAGTTCTAATATGCTACTGCACAGTAGAATGACTGTAGATAACAATTATATACGGTACATTTCAAAAGGTAGAAGTATTTTGAATGTTTTCAGCAGAAGGACATAATACATATTTGACACAAGTATGCTGATACTAATTTAAACATTAATTCTATTAATATCACATAGTACCCCATTATTATGTACAAGTTTTATGTTTTCATGCATCAGAAAACAAATAAACAAAAAAAATCCCACGTAAAGAACACAGATGAACACACCTGGAATTTCAACCTACAAAAATCTGAGATAATAAATGTGTCATTTTAAGATGCTAAGTATGTAATTTGTGAGACAATACAGTGAACAAAAATTTTAAGGTTACAGCAGGATGGATGTGTAACCCCAGCACTTCAGGGGCCTGGAGTTTGAAAACCTGTAGTCACAATCTAGTAACACTTCATTCCCTTCAAGGTTAAAGTACATTCAAGTTCCTTAGTAGGGAAACCCAAATAGTATTTCACTATGGTCTTCAATTATAAATATCATACATTTCAAGGTCATCAAAAATTAATGAAAATTATACATATAAAACATAGTGGAGGGAGGTAAGGGATTTAGTTCAGTGGTGCAGCACCTGCCCGGCAAGCCTGGGGTCCTGAGTTTGATTCCCAGTACCAAAAAAAAAAATCCTGCATGACAATCAAATAGTGTTTACTATTTTGTTTTACTATATTTACTTTGACCTTAATATTTTCCCAATGTTTAATACCAAATTTTACTATGTTCTTTAATGTCAGAAACTACATATTTATTTTTTAAAATCACTTTTGTATTTTTTTTGTTTTTGATACCAGGATTGAATTCATGACCTTGCACTTAGCAGGCAAGCACCTGAGCCACTGAACTAAATCTCTGGCCCTAAAATCATATATTTAATGTCAAAATCTTCTATGAAAATTAAGTTGATACTTAGTCCCTGGATTGAATATTATTCATAAGTTTATTCAACAAGTACCATTTAGTTCATAAATATAGGGAAATAAAAAACAAGCACAAATTTAATCAAGAAAGCAGTAATTTTAATTTTTACCCCCACTCACAGTATACATGGCAGATATCTTTCACACATATCACAATTCTTAAGCATATACTAAAGTTTTGATGAAATTCCTCAAAGTTGATAAGATGCATAAAGAACATGGCAGATTTCTTGAGTGCATTATGAGCATTTGAACAGTGAAATCAGTCCAATATCTCAAAAATATTCTTTAATGAAAATATCAGTGGTCTAATTCTTAATGTAAACTTATTTTTTAAAGTGAAACTTGATTATCCTCAGACCTCTAAATCCCTAGGTAACGTAAAGTAAGCAGTTTTAGTTTTATACTTTAAAATATGAATACGAAAAGTGGTACTGCAAGTTTTTAATAGTATTATTTTAGATTTAGTAATGTATTACGTGTGATAATGTACACAGCATCATTTTTGCTTATGTAGATGATAAAATACTATTTTTCTTTTCACTAAAAAGTTTTTTAAGTAAAATGAAGATAAAAATGAAATACTTAGGAATTAACCTAACCACAGAAGTGAAAGACCTCTCTCTACAATGAAAACAACAGTACTCCGAAAAAGGAAATTAAAGAAGATATCAGAAAATGGAAAGATATCCTGTTACTGGATAGGCAGAACTAGTATTGTTAAAATGGCCATAGTTCTAAAACTGTAACATAGATTCAATGCAATTCCAATCAATATCTCAATAACATATCTTACAGAACTGGAGAAAACAACTCTAAATTCATATAGAACCAGAAGAGACCTTGAGTAGCAAGTACAATTCTGGCCAACAAGGGCCAGGCAGCAGGCATCACAAACCTGGACCTCAAATTATACTACAAAGCTACAGTGATAAAAATGGCACAGTACTGGCAAAAACAAAAAAACCAGAAAAACAAAAAACAAAACAGACATAGATCAATGGAACAGAATAGATGATACAGAAACACCTCCAGGAACACCCAGTTATGATAGCTTTGACTAAGGGGCCAAATCCCTTCACTGGAGAAAAAGCCTTTTTTTTTTTTTTTTTTTTTTTTTTGTGGAACCAGGGATTGAACTCATTACCTCTCGCTCACCAGGCTGGAACTTAGGCCACTGAGCCAACTCCCTGGCCCTTGTCTTTTTGAGACAGGGTCTCACTATGCTGTTTAGGCTGGCCTTGAGCTCACTTTGTAGCCCACGCTGGTCTCAAACCTGCAATGATCCTCTTGATCCTCCTGCTTCAGCTTCCCAAGTGCTGGGATTACAGGCATGAGCCACCACGCCTGGCTAAGACAGCCTCTTTAACAAATGGTGCTAGGAAAACTGCCTATCTGCATGGCAAAGGTTGAACTTAGGTTATATCTTTCACCATACAATGAACTAAAATAAAAATGGATCAAAGATCTCAACAATAGAACAGAATCAATCTGCTGGCAGACAAAACAGGTAAAATTCTCAAAGATATAGGTGTAGGCAAAGACTTTTCTGAATAAAACCCTGGTTGCACAAAAAATAATACCAAGAATCAACAAATGGGATCACAATACATTAAAAACTTTCTCACAGTAAAGGATACCACCAACAAAGAGACAAACTACAGAATGGGAAAAAAGGTTTGCAACTAACTCCTCAGACAAAAGACTACACCTAGAATCTATAATAAAGAATTCAAAAAAAATTAAGACACCCCAAATCTAAAGATCCAATCAAAAAATGAGCATCTGAAAGGAATAGACACTTTTCATTGAAAAATACATCTGGTCAAAAAACAAATACATTAAAAAAAATGTTCAACATCACTGGGCATTCAAGAAATGCAAACTAAAACAACATTAAGATTTCATCTCACCCCAGAAAGAATGACTATCATCAAGAAGTCAATAAATAGATGCTGGCTTGGCTGTGGTGAGAAAGGACCATTTCTTGTTAGTGGGAGTGTGAACTGCTGTGGAAATCAGTATGGAGAGTCCTTAAAAAACGAGTAACAGAAATTCCATTTGATCCAGCTATTCCCTTTCTACATTCTTCCAAAGAGTTAAAAACATTTTACCATTGTGATGTATGTATACCCATGTTTATAGCAGCACAATCCATAATAGCTAAATCTTGGAAACAGCCTATATGCCCATCAGTGATTATAAATATGATCATTTATAGATCATTTTTGTTACCCCCAAATAATCTACCACTAAGCTATCATCTTCCAATCCCTCCTCACTAAATCTAGGCAACTACTGTGACATTTATACACAATGGAATACTACTTTGCCATAAAGACGTGAGACATTGGCAGGAAAATGGATGTACCCTGAGACCATAATATTAAGACACAGAAGCTTGAATACCACATAGTTTTCCTTATATAAAAAATATATAAAGTATGAAATAAAAGGTATAATAAGAAAGGGGGGAGTACATATTGTAAGTATGTTTCTCCTGTGGGTTTCTAGTTTCACTCTAACATGGTGTATTGGCTCACTTTGTGGGGTTTCCATTTCTTTGGATAAGTTGAGGTCTTTATTGTTCCTATGAGTATGGTCTGGTTTCAATTTGAAAAAATTCCCAGAGCAGAAAAATTTATGAGGACAGAGAGTAGTTCTTTGGTTGCCTAGATTTAGTGTGGAGGGACTGTGAGATAATAGCTTAGTGGCAGATTGTTTTGGGGTAACAAAAATGATCTAAATTTGATTGTGGTCAACTATCAGAAATCATATATGTTAAGTTTGTAAATTGTATAGTATATAAATTTTAGTTCAATAAAGCTGTTATCAAAAAAATAGAAAATGATTATTTCACCAAGAATTATAATAATTCATAGTCACCATTACTGAGTATAATAATAAAAATTTCTTATTACGACATGGGCATGGACTAGACAAACTACAGATTATATACATGATTACTATTAATACACTGGTAAACTCCTTTCCCCCAAGTATGGTGAAGTTTAAGCAAATGAAAATGATATTGTAGAAGAAAATCTCAACCTCATATCTGTAAGTCAATAATCATTGAAGCCCATCTTACAAACAACAGAAGACATCAGTGACTCAGCACTGTGGCTGAAAATTCACCTAGTAATATGGGTTATATAGCTAAATCTTGGAAACAGCCACAGACTTAAATGTGACTTAATATGGAACTTAAAAACAACAAACATTGGAACTGTGGTATTTTAATTTAATCATTATTTCTTCTATTAGCAGGTAGAAGAAATGGATCTCACTAGACTGCTTATGGTTGGATTGGTAAAGAAAAAAGATAAATGGATTTTATGGAAACTATAGTACCACAATTTTAACTTCTCTAAATAGGGATATTCTGTTAATACTACATCAATCTGATAAAGAAAAAGTCTCATTTAGGGAAAAGGGGTATATATGAAACAAAAATATATCTCTCACAAGACTTATGAAAATTCTAAGGTAGCAAATTTTACCACAAACTGAGTCTGTACAGACAACCCAACTTTATTGACAAAGCTACAGAACGCTGCACTGTCTTTAAGCTGCAGCATAAGCAAGCCTTGAGAGGCTGTGTTAGATTATTACTTCTAAGTGATCTACAACAATAATAATTTCCACACCACACACTGAATAATCATTAAGATCCTGACGGTTTTAAGCACTGCATATACATTATTTGAATACTTACTACAAAGCTATGAGTTAAGTATTATTTTCCTTATAGGAACCTAAGGCACAGAAAGAACATATAATTAACTGACATGCATGACATAGCTCTTAAGTGATACACTCATAATTTGGTTTTCAATAACTTTCCTAAAACACCGATTTCTCACTATGTGCCAGAAAAATATATTAAAGCAAGTAAATTATACTGAAGAAGGTAAATTTGGCTATAACACACATTCTTTATTTGAAGAAATATCCATATGGAAAGAACTTGTCATTATGAATCTTGATAATTCAAAATTACAAATTCACAAAACAAATTCTATGAAATCTGTAGTTCAGAAGTAGCTCAAGCTGGGCGTGGTGGCTCACGTCTGTAATCTCAGCACTCGGAAGGCTGAGACAAGGAGGATCGTTGTGAGTTCGAGACCAGCCTGGGCTACAAAGTGAGCTCAAGGCCAGCCTAAACGGCATAGTGAGACCCTGTCTCAAAAACACCAGGGCTGGGGATCTAGCTCAATGGTGTAAGCACCTGCCTGGCAAGCACAAGGTCATGAGTTCAATCCCCGGTGCCAGGGGGGTGGAGTAGCTCATAAAATATATGCAATGTGCAAGCTATGTAAAACTATATACAATTTAAAGATTATGACTAGCCTGTTAGAAGTTTCAGTAACTTTAAAAAAAATGAAACAGAAAATAGTAAATATACAATACCCATCCCAGCAGAGTTCTGTTATAAAAATAAAAAATTGTAGTCAAGTAAATAATTTTAAAACAACTAAATAATACAACTTATTCCCATTAATACTTCCATATTAAGTAATCACATTGTACTAATAATCACAACTCCAAAATTTAGCAAAAATAGGTAGTATCAACTTGTTCTTTTAAATGAAGGGCAGACAACAGTTTTGCAAAACTTGCTCTTTTCCATGAATAAGGGCAACTGCAGAAACATTTATATCCTTTGACCAGTAATCCCATTTGAGTTTAGGATCCTATAGAAACAATTCAAAAGAAGCAAAAGGATGACATGCATAAGGATACTCAATTCAATGTTAAATCAGGTGAAAATTAAAAACATTTCCTTTTTGGCATTTAGAGCTGAGGAAATTTAAAAAGTGATCTGTCACATAACCATGAAATATTACAAAACATACTGGAAAATACAATGCTGTTGATACAAAAAATAAAAACTTTATGTTATAAATTCTGTAAAAGTTATAGTGAATGTGCACAAATAAGGAAGCAAAAATACTGAAAACAATTATTTGTTAATATGGCAAAATTGGGGTTGATTTCTATTAACAAGGGTTCAATAAATAAGAGAACAAGCTAGCCTAAACAGTAAAATTTTTGAAAATATAAAGCTGTAAAATTGGAAGAACAGGGCCAGGGATGTAGCTCAGCAGCACAGTGTCTGTTTGGCAAGTGCAAAACCTGGAGTCAGATTCCCAGTACTCCCCTCTGCCCCGCAAAAAAAATGGAAGAACAAAGTTATACAACTAGAATGTGACGTTTAGGTTCCATTAGGCAAACTAAAAAAAACTGAGAGAAGTATTTATAAATTTAAGATACTATAGATGAAGGTAACCACACACTACCAAAATAACCAAAGTCCATTTGGTATTCTGTCAATTACAATTGTTCCTACTCTTTTTTCTAACAATCTTGTTGAGACTATTTGTAGTAAGTTACCACTTCATTCCAGATGTTTTCTATTCCTTGGGTGTCAAGGCAAAACAAAACACACACACACATACAAAACAAAACAAAAAGTTGAGGAGAAATATTTTTGTTAAGACACAGAATGCAGACATAGGTAAACAGTCTCAAAAGCATTTATATCCCTTCTTGCTGAAGAAAACTCACTATAATTATTGCCAAAATGGTAGGAAAAAAACAAGCACCACTAAATCTACTTTAAAATGAACATAGCAGTTGAAGGTTGTCAACAAATGTCATATTATATGCATGTACTTACAATCATATAGTATACATTTAATATAGTTATAATATAATTACAATTATTGATGGCAAGATTCATAAACTACCTTCATTTTCTACACAACTACAACTTACTATAACTTTTTAACTTTGAGAAATAGAACAAAGGAAATGAAATGTTTCGTGATGTTTTTCCCATAATATAAACAGATGATTAACTACTAGCACTACTTTGTCAACATGAAAAATTGCATTCTTAGATAAGTGTTTGTCCTCAAGGAACAGGTATGAGCTTAAACACAAAAATGTTAAATTAAACTACTGACTGTAACAATCAAAAGGTTTCTTCTAGAATACATTTTAATACAGGGAACAGTATAACAAATACTGTATTAATTTTTTAAAAGATCAGTTGAATACCAGTTTATTTCATCTACTTATGAATGAATGAATGATACTGAAGACTAAACCCAGGGAGTACTGAGCTACATTCCTGGCCCTTTAATTTTTTGAGCTAAATTGCTAAATTGTCCATGCTGGCTTCAAACTTTAGATCTTCCTGCCCAACCTATTTACTGGGTTTTAAACAAGGGACACTGGTTAAAAACTTGGCTTTAAGCACAAAGACATTTCAATAACAACAAAGAGAAAGAAATACAGGTTTATACACGCACATACTTCATATTAGAAGTGCTTGAAGACAAAATGAGTGGAAACAGCATGTTGTGGTGGGACTGTGTACCTGACCTAGCAATCTACTAGCAGTAACATATAAATCATTAAAACACAAGATTTCCAAAACTGAGATAGAAAAAATTTAAGATAATTTCTTGAGAATTAGTGCTAATTATATACAATAGCTGTTTAATTATGCTATTGTGTAAAGATATACAATAGCATATCCTCTTTTTTTTGTCTTTTTGAGAGAGGGTCTCGTTATGCAGTTCAGGCTGGTCTTGAGCTCACTTTGGAGCCCAGGTTGGTCTCGAACTTCCAACAGTCCTACTGCCTCAGCCTCCCAAGCGCTGGGATTACAGGTGTGCACTACCACGCCCAGCTTAGCATATCATTTTTAATTACACATATAGCTTCCAAATCCTGAATACCAATAAAACACACACACCTCCACAAAATAATGAGCCAAATACAAAATAAACATTTTAATTATTTTAATTTTACTTATCAAAATTTTTTTGTGGTATTGAGGATTAAACCCCTGGCACTGAGGTACATCTCTAGGCTCTCCTCCTTTTTACTTCAAAACAAGGTTTCACTAAATTGCCCAGGCTTATCCTCCTGCCTCAGCTTCCCCAGAGTGCTGGGATTACAGGCATATGCCACCACCACTCTGCTAAAAACGGACATATTTAAAAAGGATCACCATGAGCCGGGCGTGGTGGCTCATGCCTGTAATCCCAGCACTCGGGAGGCTGAGACAGGCGGATCGTTGCGAGTTCGAGACCAGCCTGGGCTACAAAGTGAGCTCAAGGTCAGCCTGAACGGCATAGTGAGACCCTGTCTCAAAAACACCAGGGCTGGGGATGTAGCTCAGCGGTCTAAGCGCCTGCGCGGCACGCGCAAACTCGTGAGTTCAATCCCCGGTGCCGCAAAAAAATAAATAAATAAATAAATAAATAAATAAATAAAATAAAAAGGATCACCATGAATCCAGTCATATCTACAGAAGGTATCACATACCTTGAACATACTGAATAAAAATCCCAGAAAGTTCCTTCCTGACAAAATACAAAACACTTAAGTCCTCAATTACCACAATATTACATCTTAAATAATTTTAACAATGACAGTAGCATCCTCAAAAATGGCTCAGGAAGTAGCATCCACATCACTTGTAAATCTGAATTCTTAGGAATTCTTTCTCAAAAATTTGAATGTTTACCATTAAAGATCAATGAACTGTCTTAATTCTGGCCCTGCAGAAGGGTATCATTTTTTTAAACATACTTTACCAAAGGTGTTTCTATAGTTCTAAAAAGGAGTTCAAATGAAACGAATTCAACTACAAAACAAAATTGCCAGCTGGGCATAGTGCCTTATGTCTGTAATCCTAGTATCTGAAATGCTTTATTAGGAAGACTGTAGAGAGTACACAAAGTCGGCCTGGGCTACACGGTGACTTCAAGGCTAACCTGAAATACATTGTGAAATCTTGTCTCAAACCCTGCCAAATAGCTATTGTTTGTGTGTTACGGTTGACTTTTTAACAAGGTTTACAAAAATCAAGTATTGCTGGGCATGGTGGTGCACACCTGTAATCCGGGAGGCTAAGGCCCGAGGCTCTCCCCAAGTTTGAGGTCAATCTGGGCTACATATTTGAGTTGAAGGCCAGCCTGCACTACATAGCAAGTCCCTGCCCCTCTCCCAAATGCAGTCACCTTCACAATCTTGATACAATAGACCAAGTCTATCTGGCTACAAAAGAGTACTAGGGGTTAAGAATTTCTTCAAATACAACAAAAACTATGCTCAGAGAAACAGTGTTTTGTTTTGATTCAAATATATAGATGTATGTACTGTGGCTGTCTCAATTTATAATCCTAAAAAAATTATAACTGTCACATTGTGCTTTAGAGATTAGTCAGCAGGCCCAAGGTGAATCAGAAATAATCCCTTTTACTCCATCATAATCACTGTAGTTTCGCTCTTGGCCGCGCCAGCTTTAAGACTCTCCAGTAGGGAAAGACAATCTTATACTACCTAGAGGCACAAAAATAGTCCCTAGCTCCTCCTCCTCGACTGGATTCAAGGATTGAGCACAGAAAACACACAGGTACCTTCTCCCTTGGCCCTGCTCTCTAGGACAC
>RJWT010036062.1:0-13349 GCA_004365215.1 Cuniculus paca | reverse complement strand
CTTCCCTTCCCTTCCCTTCCCTTCCTTTCCCTCTCCCTCTCTCTCTCCCTCTTCCTCTCCCTCTTTCTTTTTTTGTGGCAGTACTGGAAAATTAACTAGGGACTTTGCACTGAGATACAGTCCCCACCTGTTTTGTTTTTTTTTCATTTTGAGATAGGGTCTCACTAAGTCACTGAGTTGCATAGGCTGGGGCTCAAACTTATGATCCTCTTGCCTCAGGCTTCCAGAGTGCTAGGATTATAGGCATGTACCATACCTCATGTGTTCCTTTTTGGAAGTTCTAAAAATGAATCGCTTTCAAATTTATTTAGGGTATCAGTCAAATTTAGTTTCTTGCAGTTGTAGGACTGAAATCCCTGTTTCCTTGCTGGCTGTCAGCTGTGAAGGGGGAAGAGGTCTCTGCTCTTAGAGGTACCAATATTTCTCCTCATTTTTTCTATATGGTCTCTGTTCAGTATATAGCATTATAGTTTAAATCTTTCCCTCCTTTGCCACATTTCGCTGCCTCCAGAAAGAGAAAGTTGTATGCTGTTAATTAAGGACTTGTGTAATTAGACTGTGCATCCAGATAGTCCAGAATAGTTTCCTTATTTTAAGGTCCATAACATTAATTATATTTACAAAGTACATTTTGCTCTGTAATGTAATATACTCATAGATTTCAGAGATCAGGGTGTGGACATTGTTGGGGAGCTGTTCACCTATCACAAATGGTTTTTGATTGGAGGATAGATTTCATTATGACTTTGAGGTATTCTGTCAGTACCCTAGGCTTTTATTGATCTCATTCCAGCTCTCTGCCTTTTCTTGCCCATATCCTAAGAATGACTGTAATGCGGAATAAACATTACCTGTTAGGGTTTTTAATGTACAAACCAAAGAGAGGTGAGAAGAACACCATCTCTGAACAAGGCATGAGACACTGATCCAACTAAATCAGTGAATCTTTATTGCATGTGTGCTTCATACTAGTCTACATGTCTGCTTCAGTTTTAAGCACTGAAGTTTCAACCATAAACAATGTACATTAGATGCACATGTGTGGAGCTGTCATTCCAGCGGGCACTCCAAACCAGATTTAAGACAGCCTGGTCATTTGAGGAGTTCTCCATAGGTTCTGAGGCTGGGGAGTTAGGGCTCTCCTCTCATCTGAGTTTCATTGATGACTTGCCAGGCTGCTCGCTGACAGTAGTCCTTGCCAACACAAGACACTGTGAGAGGTACTGGGAGGATTGTGAGATTGGAGTTAAGTAATTGGGCATTCTGACTCTTCATGGTCTCAATGATGTAAAAATGGTATTTGATCTTTGAGGTTACAAGGACAGGTGTACAGCTTTCTCTCCCCTTTAATGCCTTGGGTATGACACATACAACTGTGTGGTTAGATCATCTTGCTCTCTAATGCTACCTTCAGCTTTAAAGGGAGAGTTCTGCTCTTGAGAACAGAGCTCTCTTTGAATGTCTTCTGATGTATATAGCACATTCCTACCAGTATGGAACGTGCCCTGTGTTCCTCCTAAGGCCATGATCTTCCAGCTGGGCTGTGTATAGACTGAATGGGCAGGTGGGTGAGGGGTGAACAAAGTCACCATTGTCATGAAGTCTCTGGTTAATTCCTTCTTGACTCTTAGACTAGGATTTGGAATACAGATGAGGCTGGGTGTTATCTTCTGCCTCATGGCTTTTTAGGGCTATGTACTTCAACTTGTTTCAAATAGCCTTTGAAGCATTTGTGTAGGTTTCCGCATAGGAGAATCCTTGCTTTTCTCTCCTCTTATCTGAAATATAGACATACAGACAGAACTGTCTGTTTTGGCTTTATTTGATTTTACTGCCACCTGTTTACCAAATATTCTTTCTCCCCTTAAGCATTCCACTTCCTCAGTATTTGATATTCAGTGCAGTGCCATGCTGTGCAGATTTACTCTTCAGCCTTTAAAGAGAAGGAGAGCACAGAACTGAGGGATACACTTGTGAATTTAGCATCGTGCTAGTATGACTACTCAATACCATCTGTACAGACATTTTTGCTTTAATTATACTATTCTTTCTTAAAAGTATTGCCATTTCTAAAATAAAGGCTTGATCCCCAATAAATATGGGGGAAATGTTCTGAAGTCCAATGGTGCTTTTATTCTTTGATTTGATTGGTTTAAGTCTGTTTTCTACTATTTGATTGCAATATGTGAGAAGATATGAACAGCTTTTTTGAGGAAAACAAAGGACATTAAGGTAGCCATTATTGATTTCTTGTTGTCTGGTTTGAAGGCCTATAATGCTTTCACTCTTTTATCTGGTTTTATATTATTTTGTTTTGTTTAAGTTTACTGTGTGTGAATGTATGAACAACCATTTCAAAGAAGGCAAGAGACACTAGGGTAGCCATTGTTAATCTCCTGTTGTTATGTTTTGAAGACCTGTATTGCTTGCAGTGTTCTGTTCTGAAATGCTATGTTGTGTTTGACTGTATTCTGTGTTTTGTTTTGTTTTGTTTTGTTTTGTTCTATTCTCTTAAAAATAAAATAAAATAAAGGCTTGATTTTTGTTCTGAATTATGTGAAGACATGTATTTCTCCATGTTTATAAATAGCACAAAAATGATGTCTTTAATGCATAGAATACATTAAGTTTAGAAGTAAATATTGTTAAATTGTGACTTCCTCAGTCATGACTTTTGTAGCTTCCTGCTTTAATTTAAAAAATTAAAATATTCCTCAAAGAAAATATTTATTGTCTTGTAAATCTTTGGAAATAGGCAATTATTGCTTCTGGATAGCTATGGTGTCTGCAGCTAGTATGTGGCTTTTTGGTCTTCACTTTGAACTCATCTGACCCGTAAGTTGGATTTTCTGCATATGGGCAAAATAAGTAGAGATTTGCATCCACTTTATGAAAGTTTTTAAAGGAAGTTTGAAATATCTCAATAATAATTTTATAAAATGCATCTGCAGAAGGAAAACGAAATTGGCTACTATGTTGGAAACTATTCAAACCCTTACATCTTCCTTTATTTAGTTGTAGTCTTTGGGAAATTTGTATGGTAATAAGAATTTTACAAATTGAAATAATTTTCAATTGCATTTTAATTTCATGGATATTTTGTCTTCTAGTTCTGTTTGGCTGTGACTTCTAATGCATTAGTAATAATTCTTTTCCAGCCCTCATTTTATATAGTGATAACCTACAAACAAATTTACTCATTTGACCAACATTTTTGAGCCCTAGTTGTTGCTGTGTACAGACTAGGAAGGCAGTGATGTGGAAGGTACTGCTCTCTCTGAATTTCTGTTCTGGTGGGGACTGAATGGGACAGACCAAAACAGGAGCAGATGCTGTATATAGACAAGATGCTCTGATAGATGTTTGCACAGGCCCTGGTAGGTCCTTATAGGGTCTTAGATGGTCAGGAAAAAGCTACTCTTTACTTAGGGATTGTATCAGTCAGTCTTCTCCTTGAGGTACACTACCAAACACTCACAACTTAAAGGGGGAAAGGTTTAACTTGGCTCATGTTTTAAGGGGATTCGGTCCATGCTTATCTGGCTCCATGGCAGAAACATCATGGTGGAAAGGCATGGTGGAGCAAAACTCCTTAGTTCGTGATAGTTGGGAAGCAGGACAACCAGAGGGCAAAGAATGAAAAACCAGATGTAGACCCCTGAAAGCATCCCTTCATGACCTATCCAGATAGACCCATAAGTGTACTTCAACAATCCTGCAGGCAGCAGATACCCAGAATAGCAAAAGCAATTCTGGGCAACAGAAACAAAGCAAGAAGCATCATGATCCCAGATTTCAAGTTATGCTGTGAAGCTATAGTGATAAAAACAGTGTGGTTCTGGCACAAAAACAAATGTGCTGATCAGCAGAATAGAACTAAAGATGAACAAACAACCCCAGGCACATTAAGTCATCTGATCTTTGACAAAGGAACCAAAAACATACACTAAAGGAAAGATAGGCTCTTCAACAAGTGATGCTCGAAAACTGGTTACACACATACAGAACATTGAATCTAGACCCATATTTACCACCAGGCACCAAAGTAAAATCAAAATGGATCAAAGACATAGATATTAAAACAGAAACACTTGATCTGCTGGAAGATAAAATAGGTAAAACTCTTGAAGACAGACACAGGAAAGGACTTCTACACAGAACTCCAATTGCACAAGAAATAGCATCAAGAATCAACAAATGGGATTATGTTAAATTTAAAAAGCTTGTGCACAGCAAAAGAAGCAGTCAATAGAGTAAAGAGATAACCTACAGAATGGAAAAAATTTTGCTAGCTACTTCTCAGACAGAGGAATGATATCTAGAATTTATAAAGAACTCACCCCTCTCCCCACTAAAAGACCCAGCCAAAAGTGGCAATTGAAATGAATATACTTAGAATATTCTTAGAATATGTACCAATGGCCAATAAATTATGAAAAAATGTTCAACATCCCTGGCCATCAGAAAAATGCAAATTAAAACAACATTGAGCCAGGCATGGTGATACATGCCTGTAATCCCAGCACTCAGGAGGCCGAGACAGGAAGATTACCAAAAATTGAAGGCCAGCCCTGGCCACATAGTGAGTTCAGGGCCTGTCTGAACTACATAGTGAGACCTTGTCTCAGAAACCACCCCCCCCCCAAAAAAAGTTGAGATTCTATCTTACTGCAGAAAGAATGGTTTTCTTCAAGAAATCAAATAGCAAATGCTGGTGATACTGCAGGGGAAAAGAGCCTTTCTACACTGTTGATGGAAATGTAAACTGATCCAATCATTAAGGAAAGCAATATGGAGGTTCCTAAAAAACTAAAACTAGAAATTCCATTTGACCCAATTATTCCCATTTTAGGTGTCTTCCCAAAAGAGTTAAAGACATCACAGTGATGCATACATACCCATTCTTATAGCAGCAAAACTCATAATAGCTAAATCTTGGAAGTAGCCTATATATCTTTCAACAGATGAATGGATAAAGAAAATGTGGTATTTATACATAATAGAGTACCATTCTGCCATAAAGAAGAATAAATTCGAGTAATTTATAGGAAATATATGCACTATGAGATCATAATGTTCAGTGAAATACATCAGACATGCAAGTTTAAATACTGCATAACTTCTCTGATATGAGAAAGCCAAATTATAAATAATTTTTAAATACAAAATAGAAAAGATAGACAATAGGAAACAGGAACATAGATCTTTTGCAAATGAGAAGGGGATTTAGAGATGGAAGGAGGAGGAGAGAGAAAAGGGGAAAGAGAACAAAAAGAATTAAGATATGATAAGTATGTGTACCTATTCTCTAAAATGAATGTTAACATTATATACAGCCAACATGTACTATAAAATTTTTTCAAAGCAAAACCAAAAATCCCTTTGGCAGATCTTAAAGTCAATCAAATTGACCATCCAACTTAACCATCTGAGGAATCTAAGGAATAGGTGTCAGCCAGGTAAGAAGCAGGGAAAAGACTACTCTATACAAGGACATGGCATGCACCTGGGTCCTGATAGAAGAGGGAAAACAACGTAGGTAGCATTTAGGGAAAAAACATGTGATCAAGACAGATAAGAGTGGCGTGAATATAGCTCTGGGTAGTTCAACGGGAGGAGGGATGATGATATGTGATGCTGCAGAGAAAGGCCCACTAGTAGAGGTGGACATAGGAGCTATGGTAGGGCAATGGGCTCATCCTTACAGCATCCTTAGTGATATGATGAGGTGGCCAAAACATACACTATTTCTGTGATTTGATTGACCTTTAAAGCAGGACTCAGTCTAACCCATCTTTGAGCTTACTAATGTGCTTTTTCTCTCTTCTTTTTAGCTTTTCTTCTGCAAACATTTATTGGGTGTCTAGTGGTGACCTGCTAGGAACAGTGCTAGACACTGAGATTAAATAAAACACCAGTTCAAAAATCAAAGCAAAATTGACTCTTCTAGATTGTTGCCTTTTTGGATTTTTCAGTCTTTGTTCAACGATTAAGCTAGTGAAGATAGAATATAATGAAGTCATCCGTTAGATCCAGGAAATTGGAGCACTGTTATGATTTTAGGGAATGTTGCTTTGTTTTGACTAGTACATTTTGCAGAAGCTGGGTGTGAGATTTTGAATAATACAATTAGCATTTGTATATTCTTTCTTTGATGTGATATTTAGTTGTGATCTAGACATATTGAACAACACACAAAGTCTGTTAGCTTAACACAGAAAGTATAGATCCTAACTAAAAGTTATTTTCCATCTCCCATTTCTTTACTACATATAAGAAAAGCATTTGCCTCTTGTGTACTGTGAGGAGCTATATGACTTCATAGCCAAAATAATATTTTTGGTTAGGAAAAATGATAGGAGGAACTCCAAGCTACAAATTATTGAATGGAGTACTTGGGAGTGTGATCTGGTGAGTTCTGTCTTTTTCTGGAGGTATGAGCTGGAGAACACAGTAAATAGTAAGGACAAACACATGATTCTCAGGCTTCATTTTGTGGTCTAATTTCAAGGCATGCATTATTTCCTAGGGTTAATTTTACTTGAGGACATTAGATGTCTTTAGATTTGATATATACTCAAGTCAAAGTATAGCCTTTAGTCTTTCATTTCTACCTAACCATCTTCCCTCCTATATCTTCCATTGAATTAAAAAAGAAAATTAGGATGTATTTAAAGCATACCAAAAGGTACAGAGAATAACATAAAGAACACCCGTGGAATAACATCCATCATTTTGTTGAAATTGTGTCAGATTCTGCTCAAGAAATAAAACATTATAGATTCATCTGCTCATCTACTACTGTTGTATATCCCTCTTTCCTTAAAGATAATCCCTATCTTGGAGTTGCATGTCTTTATACTCTGTCCCACATATATTTGCATGCTGTCAGTTGCAATAGATAGTACTGACTTAAATGTGTTCACAGTATATAAACATGCATTTGATTTGCTACTTTTCTTGTATATTGAACGTTATGCTTTGAGATTTATCAATGTCGATATATGTGGCATATGGTTAAATTTAAATGCTATGTAGTATTCCATTTATGCTAAAATTTTAAAAATTCATTGACTTTTTAAGGTTTATATTATCTTTTGATGCACAGTTTTTACCTTTAAAATGTAGATTCATTTGTTTTTACTTTTTGATCTGGGATTTTTACATTTTGATTAAGAAAGTCTATCCCACTCCAATTTTTTATTTTATATTATTATCTCCTATATGTTTTAGACTTTAATTTTTATTTTAAGCTCTTTATTCAACCAAGAATTCATTTTGTATTATGGTGTAAAATGGAAAAATACATTTACATTTTCTTTTTAATAAGAGTAGCAGTTTATACCAGCTTAGTTATTGAATAGCTTATCTTTTCCCTGTCAGTTCATAATACTCATTTGCTGATTTGCATCAGCCTCTTCTCTGTATTTTATGATGTTTAAGCACAGAAAAGTAAAATGAAATCTTGGGCAGAGTATCTGTATACTATAATCCGTGCTTGAAACTTGATGTTGATTTTGAATTGTGTGTGGTTGTTTTTTAATCCTGTAATTCTGTCTGCCTGTCTGGCCATCTCTGTCTGTCTGTCTGTCTCCAACACTCCAACATGGACATTTGTTTGAATTGACTACCAGTTGCCAATACTGCTAAATAATATTGAACATTATTCTTAAATTGCTAGTTTAAAAGAGTCCTCACAGTAGCATTCATTGCTCTACCTATTACTTGTGGATAGATTCAGCCAGTGCTTTTGTTAGAGATAAAAACTGAAATCAGTCAGTGAGACAAGCCAATAGACCAAAGCGTGGACTATTGACAGTAAAGTCATATCATAAGACATGGTTTACATAAAGGGCTTATGTCCAGGCACACTTAATGGAATCTTTGTGTTTATATCCATGGTGAATTACACTCATGGAATAAACAGTAGTAGGTAGTAGTAGTAGGTCCTGATCCATGCATGAAGTTTTACTGAATTGTGGAACTTTTAAAACAAGAAGAATAAGCTTGCCCAAAAGTTCAGAAATTTAAATTGAAAAACTTGAAGAAGAGTCCACGCTCTACACCTCCTCCATCGCCTCAGCAATGGTGGCGCCTGTAAGAAGAGTGTGAGTCCGTGCTCTGTGCTTCCTCCATTGCCCTGGGAGGGCAGTGTCTACAAGAGGAGTGGGAGGCACATGCCTTCGGAGGGTGGACCAACTGGAACCCCAAGACCTGGGGCAACAGCCAGCCTGGGCACACGGGCACACACACACCTTTGGAGGGCAGAGTGATCAGTGAGACCAGCAATGTGCAAGCATCTGAAGCAGCAGCGAGGAGTCAGCAGTTGAACTCTGGAGAGCTCCACCAACAGAAGACCAGTCCCAGCCCCCGCACCTAGAGACCAAGATCAGCTCCATACCCAGCACATTCCTGGGATCTGACATGGACACTATCACAGAACTGTAAACACCAGAGGTATTTTACTACTTTTATTCTCCCTTGTTTGTCTGATTGGCTGTCCCTTTCCTGTCTGCTTGGATGTCATCTTGTTTTGTTTTGTATTCTGTGGTTATTTTTATATTTGGGGTTTTTTTCTCCTCTCTTTCTCTGGTTTTCTTTTTCTTTCTTCTCTTTTTTCTTTTTAGTTCTCTTTTTCTTCCTTCTTTTTTTCACTATTTAGGTTTTTTACCTTTCTTTTTCATTTTATTCTATTGATCCTCTTTTTCTCAACTACTTGAATTTAAACTTTCAATCATTGTTGCTGCCCTTTCTGATTACTCCTTTGCATTGTTTCATTCTTTCCCTCCTGTGTCCTCCAGTTTTCCAAAACTCTGGTAATCATCCTTTGACCTCCAACATTGACTGTACTATATCAGACCTTATTCATCACTTTAGCCTGTCCCCTACCCATCTTAAACTCCCCACCCTGCCCCATGCAAAAGGGTAAAATCACACCACTAAGGGGAAAGTCACTGCATACAAACTTATGCTATATGTTTGATTTTGTTATGTGGCTTCAGAGTTTGCTCCTGTGGATGGAGTTAACAAGTTAATGCTTACCATAGTTTGTTAGTAGTTATTCTGTACTTGAAACTATTGTTATTACTAACTGTACTACTTTAGCCAATATGTCATACATGTTATGAATGCTTTTCTCTCCTGTGTAATAGCACTGTGACTGTATGCGGTCATAATCATCACCACAGCCCAATACCAAAGGATTGGGAGCTGAGCCAAGTAGTAATTTTGCATCCTTTACAAATTGAGAAGGTGGGTTCTTGGGATAGCTATAAAGAACCACCTACATCTCGAACACATCTCTGAAGAACAGACATCTCCTATGGAAGCCTCAATACTAATGATAAAGATGCATATCATAAGAAATCAGCAAGTATCAACATAGAAAACAAAATACAATAAAAAAGACAAAATAGAAAAAGACAAGATTCAGAAGCAAAATGCAACCCTAGTTATCCAGCTCACCGAGGACAAGCCTGGAACTCAATGAGATAGACAAAATTGGAAGTCAAACACTGGAACTTTCTGAAATAATAACAGCACAAGTGAAAAAATGGAAAATAATCTCTCAGGTACAAAAATAAATGATACTTAAAAATCAAAGATATTAGAGAAGACACAGATAAAAGAGTAGATGAGCTTAGAAAAATGATGGAATCAAACAAACAAAAAATGCCCAATATAGGAAAGAAATGAAATCCATGGAACAGATCCAAACAAATTCAAGAGATTAAAACCTCCATTGGAAGTATATGCAACAGATTAAACAAAGGAGAGGATGGAATTTCAGATCCTGAAGACAGAATTGCAGCTAGTGATCATCAAAAGAAAGATATTTTAAAAATAGCAAGAGATCATGAAAAAATCAATTCAACAGCTACAAGATGAAGGAAAGAAGAATAACATAAAATTGATTGGGGTCAGTGAGAAAACTGGAGACAGCACAAATGCCATAAAAAACTCTTCTCAGAAATAATGGCAGAAAACTTCTCAAACATGGATAAAGAATTTGACACACAAATAAATGAAGCATATGGAACTCCAAAAGCCATGATCAAAATACAACTATACCAAGACATATAATAATCAAGGTTCCAGAAATTCAGCAAAAGAACAGAATACTAAAAACTGTTAGAGAAAAAGCAAATCACTTATAAAGGAAAACCCATCAGCATTATGGCAGACCTCTCAACACAAACCTTCAAGTCAAGAAGAGATTGGAGTGAAGTATTTCAAGCCTTGAAAGAAAACAACTTTTAACCCAGATTGATGTACCTTGCAACACTATCCTTCAGCTCCTGCCTGGAAAGCACAAAGTTGTGAGTTTGATTCTCAGTACCAAAACAAACAAAATAAAACAAAAAAACCCTGAAAAACTGTCTTTCAGAATTAATAGAGAAATGTTATTTCCATGACAAAGAACAGCTGAAGAAATTTATGACTTCCAAACCAACCCTACAAAGTGTACTGAAAGATACTCTAGACAGAGATAAAAATGACCACAGTTCCAATAACAACAACAGAAAGAAACCACCAGGCGGGGCAAGTGGTTTAACGATGGAGAAAAGCAGGGAACCAACAGCAGGAAAATACCATGACAGAGATAAGCCAATGCATATCAGTTATAACCATCAATGTAAATGGCCTCAATTCACCAATAAAAAGAAACAGACTGGCAGAATGGATCAAGAAACAAGATCCAACCATATCCTGTATACAATAAACACATTTAACTCAAAAAGAAATTCATGGACTGAAAGTCAAAGAATGGAAAACAATCTTTCATGCAGCAAGAACCCAGAAAAAAGCAGGGATAGCAATTCAGTTTGCAGACAATGTGAACTTCAAACCCAGAATGATCAAAAGAGATAAAAAAAGGTCACTGCATACTTATTAGGGGAAAGATTCAAGAGGAAAATACAACAATCATAAATATGTATGCACCAATACGGGAGCACCCAACTATATAAGACAATTATTCTTAGACATGAAAAATCAAATAAGCAATAATATAGTTATAACAGGAGACCTCAGTACCCTACTGTCACAGAGTAGATCAACTAGACAAAAAAATCAGCAAAGAAGTATCAGAACTGAACCAAATCTGTTAACAAATGAACTTAATAATGTTTTTAGAAGTATTCCACCAAACATCAACAGAACACACTTTCTTCTCAGCTGCACATGGGATATTCTTTAAAATAGGCCATATACTAGCCCAGAACATGCTTAAGTAAATGCAAAAGAATCAAAAGTACCCCATGCATACTATCTGACCATAGTGCAATGAAATTGGAAATTAATAGCAAAAGAAACCACAAAAACTCCAAAAACACATGGAAATTAAATAACACCCCCTCCTAAATAACCAATGGATCACAGATGAAATACAAGAAGAAGTTAAACAATATCTGCAACTAAAAGAGAATTCAGATACAACATACCAGAACTTAGGACATGATGAAAGCAGTACTAAGAGGGAAATTTATAGCAGTGAATTCTCACATCAGGAAAACAGAACAAGAACAAATAAACAACCCAACCTTCTAGGAAAAGAAGAGAAAGACAAACCCAAAGCCCATAAAAGGGAGGAAATTATAAAGATCAGAGCATAAATTAACACAATGGAGACCAAGAAATCAATACAAAGAATTAAGAGTTGATTATTTGAAAGAATAAATAAAATTGATAAACTCTTGCCAACCTTATCAAAAAAAGGAAAGACTTAAATCCATGCATTGAGGAATGAAAAGGGTAAAATCATTACAAATTCTGTGAAAATTCAGAAGATCATCAACACATACTTTGAAAATCTTTACTCTCATAAGATGGAAAAATCAGAAGAAAAGGACAGATTCCTAGATATGTGTGAATTGCCAAGCTGAACCAACATGATACAAAAATTCTGAATAACCCAATATCAGTTAGTGAGACTGAAAATGTAATTTGAAATTTGCCAACAAAGAAAAGCCCAGGTCCTGATGGATTCACTGCTGAATTCTGCCAGAAATTTTAGAAGATTTAATGCTAGTACTGAAACTCTTTAATAAAATTGAAAGGAAAGCAGTACTCCCTAACTCATTTCTGAAGGCAAGTATTGCCGTATACCAAAATCAGAAAAAGACCCAATCAAAAAAGAGAACAGGCCAGTCTCCCTAATGAACATAGATGCAAAAATCCTCAATAAGACACTAGCAAACAAAATGCAACAAATCATCAAGAAGATTATACACCATGACCTAGTGGGATTCATCCCAGGAATGCAGGGATGGTTCAACATACACAAATTAATAAATGTAGTACATCATATCAACAGAGTGAAAAACAAAAATCACATGATAATCTCAATAGATGCAGGAAAAACTTTTGATGAAGTCCAGCACTTGTTCATGATAAAAACCCTACAGAAAATTCGAATAATCTTTCCCTCAATCTGATAAAAACCATCTATGACAAACCAACAGGCAGCATCATACTAAATGGATAAAAACTGAAAGCTTTCACTGTAAAATCAGGAAGAAGACAAGGATGTACACTATCATCATTCGTGTCCAATATAGTTCTGGAAACATTAGCCAGAGCAATTAGAAAAGAGAAAGAAATAAAAGGAATAAGGATAGAAAAGGAAGAAGTCAAATTATTGTTATTTGCAGATGATGCAAACCCTCAAGGTAAATGGCCTCAATTCATCAATAAAAAGAAACAGACTGGCAGAATGGATCATGAAACAAGATGATGCTCTGCATAGAAGACCCCAAAACTCCACCAAAAGACTTTTAGAGTTAATAACCAAATTCAGTAGCATAGCTGAGTACAATGTCAACACTCAAAAATCAATAGTATTCCTGTACACAGACAACAAACTCACTGATAAGGATATTAGGGAAATCTCACCCTTCACAAGAGCATCCCAGAAAATGAAATATGTAGAAATCATTCTAACGAAGTAAAGGATCTATATATTGAAAATTACAGTACTCTGAAAAAGGAGATAGAAGAGGATATCAGACCATGGAAAAATATACTCCTTGCTCTTGGATAGGAAAAACCAACATAGTGAAAATGGCCATACTCCCAAAATTGTTATACAGATTTAATGCAGTCCCCATCACAATACCATTAACATACCTCACAGAACTAGAGGAAACATTCCTAAAATTCATCTGGAAGCAGAAGAGACCTAGAATAGCAAAGGCAATTCTGGGCAACATAGACAAGGCAGGAATCATCACAATTCCTGACTTGAAATTATACTACAAAGCTACTGTGATAAAAATCACCATGGTACTGGAAAAAAAAATAACAGACCTAAAGACCACTGGAACAGTTTAAAAAATGCAGACACAACT
>RJWT010036061.1:0-13345 GCA_004365215.1 Cuniculus paca | reverse complement strand
CTTGCTTTGGGAATGTGTTTCTGCAGGTGTCCTCACGGCTGAACTCGCTGGGTGAGATCTCCTATTCTGGCAGGTTCGAGCTCAGATTTCTCTAGAAAGCTGTGAATGAGCCCAGCTCCACGGGGCTGTGATTTTGGTAGGAGGCGTGTGCGCCCAGACTCTGTCCTTCTATACCGAGCCTGGCTTTCCCCTGGGTCCTAAATGCCTCCTCACAGTTGCTCGCCTTCATTCCATCAAGACAGTACCAAGAATTATTGTAATCGGTTAACATCTGGAACAAAAAGTGCAGGAAACATCGCTCTCCACACAACGTTCAAAACAGACTCTTTTAAACGAAATAATGAAAGCTCTGAAACAGATCAGTGTATGTGTATGTGTGTGTGTATGCATAAATTTTACAAACAAGAAAGTATCACCGACCGACAGGAAAGAATGGATTATTTTATTAACAAGCAGTGTCGAGAAAATGAACAATTTGACAAGGCTCACATTAAAACCCCATCTCACCAAAAATAAATTAAACATAGATAAAATAGCTCAATTGAAAAGTAAAAAAGTAAAAATAACCAAAACTATAATAAACATTTGTAAATCTTAGAATTTGAAAGGTTTTCTAAACATAAAAGAAATGGAAGAAATCGCAAAGAAAAAAATCAGTAAGTACAGGAGCATGAAAAGGCTTCCAAATGTCAAAATGTGTAAATATAAATCACTACTTGGAGACAAATTACAACAAATATATGCTTAATACATAAAATGTCTCACAAATCCAAAGAAAAACACTAATTACATCATAGGAAAATTAGCGAGCAGAAGGACAAACAAGAAAGAATTCACAGAAGGGGAAGATGCAATCAACACATTTAAAGAATAAACCTCACCAGTAAATGTTGTTTACAATAGTACCCCCCCCAAAAAAGGAAAAAAATAAGAAAATAGTAAAATAGCGCTGAGGTGCGGTTTTGACTGAAGTTTTGAATATGCACAATATCTCACATTGCTGAGAAAACAATGAAATGGTAAAACCTTCTACAAACGTATTTCACAGCACACACATCAAGTATTATAAAATATGCATGGAATTTAGACCCAATAATTCTAGCACTTTATTGTGGGGATGTATTTACAATTGAAGATAAAGATTTATGCATATAAATTTCATTTATGAACATAAAATTATCAAAAATAATAAAGTCCTTAATTTTTGACATAGACTATATATTTGCAGCTATTAATAATATATTTTAAGACTATTTAAAGATAAAGAAAAATGCTTGAAAAGCAAGTAATATAAAGCAAGCTGCAAAATACAGCATCACCTTCTCCCCCAGTTAGTAAGTTAATAAGAACATAGGGTAGTATGATGACTATGTTTTCTTTTTCTTTTCCTTTTCCTTTTGCCTAAGTAACTTGATATTCTTCATTGTGTTTGCCTAAAGTTTCCATATTTAATAAAAAAAAACTTACATCATATTTTAAAACAAACTTTCTATCATGTATTTCACAAAGATTTTAAACTCATCAGAATGCTTCCAACTTTAATGTATCATATATTTAGCTTCTTATTCAGTTACTATCTCTCCCTCTTCCCAGTGTCAAAGAATATGCTTTGTTCTCTACTATTTCCTAGCACTTAGACATATTTCTGTCACATCATGGGAGTGCAGTAAATATTTACTGAATAGAACAAATGGATAAATGAATGGATGACATTTGCACTCACAGGAAAATATAATTAAAATATTTCACCAAGTTATGAATTTCACATAGAAATGATGTAGGACCTCAAAAAGATCTGAGTTTGATGCTAAATTTTGATCATACAACCACAATTAAAGAGGCATGTTCCAAAGAATAGCTAATCATGGACATTACTTGCAAAATGGCACCAAATCTGAGTTATTTTAAAAGAAAATATTTTCCCCACTTAATTCTCAATTTAATACTAATTATTTCTTTTTGATTTTGGCCCTTTTAAAAGTGTTGTATACTTAGCTTCTTCTGAGATTTTAGCATTGATGTTTCTGTTTTACTCCCTCTCTCCCTCTCGCCATAAGATTGTGAACAGACTTAGAAGTTTCAGAAGTATCTGATTTTAAAGTGTATTTGGATACCTTTCTTCAGCCAATTTTCCCTTTCGGTTATTCTTCACTATGGATTATCACTTTCGTACGACATCAGTGATGACTCAGCTAAATTTTGTCTGTATTTTCTAAACTGTGAAATCGAAAAGATCATAATATATACTAAAATTTAAAATTTTAGATTTTCTACTTCAGAAATCTTTACAGAAGAAAGTTAACCAACCCCCAAAGGTGAAGCTAAGACAATCTCATAGTGCACCTGCCTGATCTTGTAATGGAAAAAACAGAAATTGACAGAGAAACCACAGATGCTACCAGCTGCCAAAATGTAATCTTATATTCTGGAAAATTTTCAAGTAAGTTTAAAATTCACCTCCACTGACTAGTGTACAAAACATTCTACTTTTTAAAAGTCACTTTTATTGGTAATTAAGATAGATATGCTGGATATATTGAAAGATTAATTTTTCCCCAAAGTGTCAATGAAGATGTATCCTTTCCCTTTATATTCATTGATGTATCATTAATGATAATATTTTTCTATTTTATTTAAAATTGTCATGTAAGAAATCACCAACAGAGTGAAAAGACAACCCACAGAGTGGGAAAACATTTTAGCTATTGTCCCTCTAAGGACTTCTATTTAGAACACAGAAAGAATTGAAAAAAATCAGAGCCCCCAAATTCAAAGACCCAATTCAAAAATGGGCATCTGAGATGAATGACACACTTCTCAAATGAAGAAGTACAAATGGCAAGTAAATATATGAAAAAATGTTCAACATCATCAGTCATTTGAGAGATGCAAATTAAAACAGCACTGAGATTCCATCTCATCCCAGAAAGAATGGCTATCATAAGAAATCAACCAATAACAAATGATGGATGAGCTGTGGGGAAAAAGGAACCCTTCTCCACTGTTAGTGGGAATGTAGACTGGGACAGTCGCTGTGGAAATCAGTGTGGAGATTCCTCAAAAAACTAGGACTAAACATCCCATTTGACCCAACTATTCCCTTTCTGGGTATCTTCCCAGAAGAATTAAAAACATCATACCACAGCAATATTATGTGCAACCAAGTTTATAGCAACACAATTTGTAATAGCTAAATCTCAAAAACAACCTAAATGCCCATTAACCACAGAATGAATAAAAAAGATGTGGTATTTTTACTCAATGGAATACTACTCAGCCATAAAGAAGGATAAATTTGAGACTTTTGTAAGTAAATGGATGTGACTTGAGACCATAATCATAAGTGAAATAAATCAGACTCACATGTATAAACATCATATTGTTTCCCTGGTGTGAGAAACTGAAAGAGTAAATAAGGTCTAAAATGTACAATAGATACTGTGAAATGAGAAGAAAGTGTTCAAAAGAAGAAAGGAACTAAGATGGGGTAAAGGGGAAAGAACATAAGGGGAAAAATGTAATTCAGTTATACTATTAGTGTCTCTTAGTTCATTGAAAAGGAAGGTTTGTGCTAATATCAATTGGAGAAATTTTTATGTTCATGTCTTACTTTGAGCAACTACTTTAAAGATAACAACATGTAATGTATTTTATTCTCCAATTATTTTGTTATGAAACTTTGTTTTATCTTTTTTCCATAAAATAAAAAAATTACCATGTAAGAACAACTGCACCTCACTGAATATTGTACTTGTATATTTTCTATGTTGAGTTCATCTTTTGGTTTGTTTCCTGAGACCCAGGATGACTTTGCCTGATACCAGCAAACCACAGGCTGCGATGAGTTTCTTTGTTCAATTCACCCTGACATTTGCTGATATTCCGTGCATTCTACTCAACCTCTATTTCAGCTTCTCACACTGCAACTGCTTAAGTGTTTGTTTGCCAGGATTACTCCATGTGTTTCTTTGTGCATGAGTCGCTAAGCACACTACTCACTCTGCTGACTAAGGTGTGATCTAGCTTTGGCTACCTGGAGAGTGATTTCTGTTGACTGGCCAGTAACAGGTGAAGGGTCTATTCAAGTGAATTGGGGAGACCAGACAAAATAGACATGAAGAACATCTTAAGATATTACAATGACAATAAGTAAATAAGTAAATAAATAAATAAATAAATAAACCATATTTCTGGACAGTTGCATAGTTTGGGTATTTAAATTTCAAAAGTAAGACTATTATAGTTAGCTAGATCATATTTTGTTTTTTTTAGCGTTTTGTAATGTGTGTCCAAATATATTGTTAAAAGATCTGTCATTACTATTTCTATTACATAATGTGCAAGCCCATTGTGAAGTTTCAGAGTTTGTATTGGTCCCTATGGGCTAGGCTATTCTGAAAGAGCAAATTAACTCCTCAACCCACACCAGTGGCCTCTTTCTTGCTCACAATGAGAGGGGGATTTGGGAGGAGAGGATGAGTTCTGTTGTCTTGAGTCACCCAAGGACCAAGTAATTTTGAGACAAGGTCTCACCAAATTGCTAAATTGCCCAGGCTGGACTCGAACATACAATCCTCTTACCTTAGCCTTTAAGAGTGCTTGGATTTAGGCATGTGCCATCACACAGCTATGGAAATTTTTGTAATGATGCTGTTGATTCTGCTCAAAAGGAGAAAACTATGTAGAATTAATGTTGCAAATCTAAGTTTCTTGGTATGGATTTGAGAACACTTATCATTGTTTCCAACAATGAAAAGCACACACATTCTCAAATGAAGTTTAATACCATTTAAGAGGAAAGGAGTGTGAGGGTGAACAGATTAATAAGTTGGCAACCACCCATGAGGGCTACTCTCATATGAACCCTCCTGTTCTGGAGATGTATAGCTAAAAACACAAGTTATCTACAACCACTTCACCCTATATTTCTGTATTAGTTACTTTTTCTTTGCTGGGACAAAACACTCCACACTCACAAGTTAAAGAAGAAGAATTTATCTTGAGTCACATTTTTTAGAAATCTCAGTCCACGGTCAGCAGGCTCTCAGGCAAGGCAGCATGGTAGAGAGTCATGGCAGAGGAAAAAGAGCTTGCCAAGGCGGAACATTCTTGGGAGTATTCTGTCATATACTTTAAAATACTTTAGCCCCATAAGTGGTTCCTATAGAGGTGACCCATAGAAATATGGCGCTCCTTTGGTCTCCAAAAGTTCCGATTCCCCAGTTCTTCTGAAATTCACATAGTATAGCATAATGGTTCATAGCACTGACCTTGGAAACAGACAGATGTGAATTATGATTTCAGTTCTCATAATTCAGGTCTGTTAAACTCTCTATGACCCTGTTTCCCTAGTAAAATGTGACAATACAAATACCCCAGTATTGCAAAAACAACAACAAAAAAAGGAGACAATTGGAAAAGAGGGAACTGGACCTTGGGAATAGGTAAAGAAAGAAGCGTCAAGAAAAAGAGAGCTTTTCCATGGAGACCAAGGAAGGACGAGGAAACCAAGGCACTTCTAAACCAAGAAGGCCCTTAAATTCCTGACAAATGGTAAGCTGGAGCTAGGTGCAAAATAGAACTGAGTTTTGAGTAGGAGCTTTCTGTGGTGTCATCGAGGCAGAGCTGTATTTTGAGGAACAGATAGACTAGGAAATACACCAGGTTACTTGAAGCTCAAAGTGTTTTCCATCCATGTGACACTCTAGGTCAGTCCAAATGACCCCCATACCTTGTAGCAAGTGCTGCCAATGCTTCTCTCAGTCTTATGTGATCTCTCAAACCTGGTGCACAGAGGCATATGTCCTGTCTATGAGAAAGCCTGATCCATTACTGTGGCCTCTGTCATAAGCTTCGGCTGTGGATACTCTAATACTCAGCATCAAGCTGGCTCAGAGACCTCAGGAGCATGGCATTAGGAAAGAGATAATATCTGCATATTCCACAGCCAAGCCCTCCTAAACTGGAAGAGGGGTTGGGAGAGGGAGATTACTTTCAATGATTTCAGGCCTCATTTTACACTGGCAAGTAAGGAGGAGATAAAGAAGAAAAGAAGAGGAAGGAGAAGGAAGAGGAAGAAAAGGGAAGGAGGAAGAAGAGGAGGTGGGATATTTTGAACATCTTCCTTGAAAACAGGAAGAAGTAAGAAAATAATGCTCACTATAAGGAAACAAACTGATAATGATTGTTTTGAAATCATAGAGAAGGATGAGCCTAAACATTTCCTAGAAATACAAGACTGTAAGTAGAAACCAGGCTTGCAGGACACATCACGGCTATTTAAACTAGTATATAGTGACAGAAAGTTTCCTTTGCTTCTGGATTCTGTCTACTCCTTTATTCAGTTGATGTGAGAAGTTTCATTAAAGAAGAGGCCTTCTGTTTTTGCTCTCCACTATGTCTATTGTGAGAGACCAGCATATGCTTTCCCAGAATATGAAGAATAGTTGAGCTGAAGACAAGAAGAGACAGATTCAGGAAAGCTCCGTCCACCCCTCCTTTTTTTATGTTTTATTTTTTACTTATTTATGTTTTTGCCTAATTGTAGGAACACACATTTACAAAAACAAGAGCTATGCAAACTCTTCCCACCTTTTACCAGGGGAAGCAAAGTTTAATCACTGATGATGTGTTAAAATCCTCAGCCAGAAGATAATACCAGAGGAATGTAACAAGCTTTATGAGGATAACAGATATCCTTATTTGCCAGTTATTTGCCTCCTCCCACCCTAGTTGCTGCCCCAGAAATTCCAAGTTCTTTTTCTTTGTTTTGTCACTTCTCTAAAAATGTATTGTTTTTTCAGATGTTGAATAAGCTGGAACTCAAAGCTATTTATTTGAGAACTACTCATTCTCTGAGTGCCTCCCAAGCACATACAAAATGGGCATTTCAACAAACTTCTTTTTGTTTTTCTCCTTTGTCTTTTGTAACATGGATACACTCCAATTGTTATGATCGGTGAATATTTGTTGAACGAATGAGTTTACTTGATATCTCAGTAATTCCTTCTAATTTTGATCTCCCCTCAAGAGCTTGGTCTCCCTCACATCAAGTTGTTATGAAGAAAAATCAGATAATATGTGTAAAACATCTGAAAGAATTAGCTCTAACATTTATGACAGCTGAAAGTAGTAATAGAGTGAAATAAGAAGTATTCCCCATGCCCCCTGTTTTATTTACCCCTTGCTCTGTCCTACATCTTGAAGGACTTCAAAGGCCTCATAGTGTGTAGCCATCACACACAGCAAAGTTTATCCAGTCCCATCCCTAACAAATAGTACAGGCAACCTTAGGAAGCAGGACTCTTGAAAGAGGGTCACACAAGCCCTGAATACTAGTTTAGGAACCATCTGGGCAAGGGATTTTTCCATGCTGGGGCCTTGGAACATTAAAAGCTAATGGAGATTTTAGATAGACACATTCCTGGGCACATGAGCTCCTCTTCCCAGGGTAATAGTATGCAAAGGTCCAAGCAAAGTTTTCCTTTTCCAGTTAGGTGGCTGTAATTAGGACACACCTGGTACATAGCAGGTGTCATGTCAAGAGAGAGGAAGAGAGAATTGCATGAGGGATGACTCCTGAGCCTACAAAACTTAATTCCAGGTTAAAAAGAACAACAGATGTAAAATAAAAAGGTGTAGAGGATGAAAAGATTTTGTCTCTTAAGATGTACTATTTGAGGATGGAAAGAAGAGAACCAAAAAGGCAAATCAACATGGCCACGGCTCACTCAAGCCCCAGTGACACAGTAGGGTGGTGAAAAACAAGGCAGCAGAGGAAAGAGGAAATTTAGTAGAGAACAGTGTTAGCCACTCTGCTCTCCACTCTTCTTGGGATGCTGGACTATAGCCAGCTTCCCTTTCCTTAATAGTACCATGCTCTATGCAAGATACCCTTCTTGATTCTTTCCACTCAATCATTGTGTCTCTTTTCTATATATATTAGTTCACACTTGAATCTTTAAAAAAGCAGAACTCTTCACAGATGCTTATCATCTTGTGTGGTTTTACTCATTCCTTTCTTTGAATAATATAACATGTACTGTGTTGGGTGCTAGGAATTTAGAACTGATTAAGGTAATCCCTTGTCCTTGAGGTGCACAGTCAACTGAAGGAGGTGAATACATAAGCAAATAATTATAGCACGATCTGATAAGCACTGGGCACAAGTGTGAAAAATGCCACCGAGCATGGCAGAGGTTTGAAAACTAAGAGTCTAGTTTAATGAAGATGTAATAACCAGCAAAATAACATTGCCGGAAATCCAACTTCTCTGGTACATAAATGCAAAGAGTTCTTGAACAATCTTTCTAACTCATGTACATCTCCTGCTGAAACTGATTAGCGTCACCTCAAAGAAAAGAAAAAAAGAGGTGAAAAGAATAGAAAATATTCCAAGTCAATTGATCACACAGACTTTGAAATAAGAAGGAAAGGGAGGAGACTGGAAATGGAATGTAAGACATACTGATGACACTAGGCTAGGTCAAGAATGTTGAAAGAAGGCTGGTGTAGCTCAGCAGCATAGTGCCTGTCTGACAAGTGCAAGGTCCTGAGTTCAATTCCTGTTACTCAAATAACAAAAAAATAAGAGTGTCAGGAGAGTGTTTTCCAATTAGTAGTCTGAACTCTGTGCTTCATTCTGTGGACATTTTCCCTGCTGATTATTAATGACTATTTCAAATTGTGGACCAAAAGAAGCAATGTTTTCTTAATGAATCTTTAGGTCTGCATCAAAAGTGCCAAGAATTCAGGATTTTACAAACCAAATCTTTCTTTACTCCCTTTCAGGCTGCAATGGTGCAGTGTGGTTCTTGATTAATCACATTAATGGAGACTTAAATCAAGAAATACTGCAGCCTCTTTCACTAAATCAAAGGATCTGTTTAATCTGAAGTTACACTGATTCAGTGAAATCTTGCGCAAGTACCATTATGGCTAAGAGAAAATAATTTCTGCACCTGACACACAGTTCACATTCATTTTAAGTTGGTAGGTTGTTCATTTTAGGGGTTGTTGACATTTTAAAGGCAAGAACTTTCTAGAAGTTTATTTGGAAATTGTGACTTCACGTTTATAGAAAGCAATGCCATAATTTGGTCAATTTTTACTGGCAGTCCCCTTTATTGTATAAAATGGGTAATAAACCCAGACTGTATGTGGGGTTGAATTCAAGACTCAAATACCAACTTTCTCCCTTGCCTTAGCCAAATTATTCAGTCTTGAACTACTTTCTTTTTATTACTCCATTTTATAAAATACTTTGTAATTTCACAAAAGTATGAAATTCTATATTAACGATCTAGAGTTTTATTTCACTCTCATTTTAATCTTTCAGAAAATATAATTATTAGGCATGGTGGCACATGCCTGTAATCCCAGCACTCTGGAGACTGAGGCAGGATTGTTGTAAATTTGAGGCCAATCTGAGCTACAAGGTGAGTCCAAGGCAAGCCTGAACTGCATAATGAGACACTGTCTCAAAATATATATATATTTATATATATTCATTTACATATAAATATACTTATATTTATATATTTATGTATATTATATATTTTATATATATTTATTTGTGAAGCAGAAAGGACTCTAAAGGAGAATCAAGATATTTGTAGACCTGAAGTCAGCTAAGCCTGTACCCAACCAGACATAAATTCTTTAAATAGCAAAGTTCTAAGTTGTCTTTCAGGAAAAGCATTCAGAATCCAGTAAAGGACAGTTTAAAATTGGCTTTACAAGAATGACCAAGTGTAGAAGTCAGTTCCTGTCAAGTGACTGACCCTTTAGCTCATGAAACTTCAAATCCCATCTGTAGGATATACTTCCCTCAGAATAAAAATTAAATTAAATTAAAATTTAAAATGTGAACTATGAAAAGGCATGACAGACGATGGCCGTACCAAAGAACCCTAAAATGTTCTTACTTTTAGCTTCTCCCTTGCCCCTTCCTATAAATTTCCCAATTTCTATTGATTGTGGAGGCTTATGTGAGTTTTTTTACAGCTCCTGACATCCTTCTAATTGACTATGCAAGAAAATTTTCTTTTCACAAATACCCAATGCCACCAATATCGGCTTCTACGCACACCAGGCAGCAAACTTTTGCTCAGTATCAAACCACATATGAAATATGTTTGCCAATCAGTTATCTGGAACTCATCATTTTCTCATTTCCTTGTCTCTAAAACTGGGTGACAGATTTAAACCCCTGTAAAGACCAGGCAAGCAGCATAAATGCATGCAAGATGGGAGGGGTCAGCAGTAAGCCAGTGACAGTCGTGAAGAGCGTGAGAAACTGAAGATAGTTTTGTGTTTCCTCAGGGCTCTCAAAGATCAAAATTTTAAACATGAAAAGTCTGTAGACCAGACTAAACCTACAGTTCTGTCTGCAAACTCTGGGTTAAATATTTTTCTTCCACTCCAATTCTAATAATTTTGTAGTCTTCGTTTCTTTGGCTTAAAGTCAAAATCTTCCAACATCTGAGCATTCTCAGATCGCAAACTGGGCACCTTTGTAAACTTCATTATTCTTTGTACCACCAGAAAACTATTTCTTAAATTACTTACTCAGTGGCACTCTTTATGTATTACTTAATGATTGCAGACTAAAGCTGTCTGACAACCCTATTTGTACTTGGAGAAACACACAGTCAGTAATATGAATTATGAAGACACAAGAGACTAAAAATGTTGGTCAATTTAATAAAGTGTCACCAGATTTCAAGAAATTTCATCTGGACCAAAAGGATGTGTTTTTTAAGTCATTTTTAAGCTACCTAAACTTAAAAATTACTAATGATTGTGTATTCTTTTGCCATGATATATTCCCTAAATGGAGATAAATTCTTGGGACCTGAAAAGCAATTCCAGTTTGATGAAAAAGAGAAGTAGCAATTTCCCTGCTCTGATGAAAACATCTCAAATTTGCTACATGTTAAAAGATATCTAGGTACACAGGAATAAGCTCACTAATCGAAATTTGGTTAAAATGGAAATCGAGAAAAGTCTAAAGGAATTAAGTGTGTCTTTGGTTAAGTAATTCATCAGGATAGAGAAATGGCATTATCAATAACTATCAAGAAGATTTAAACTGAGGGAAATGAAGCTAATTTCCACTAGAATAAGCAGGCACATCCAGCAATAACACAGAGAAAATAAGGTCAAAGAATATTTAATCTAAGCAGATGGAAACAAAATAAAGCAGATTCCCTTAAAAATCATTGAAAGAATGGGTCTTAGGGCATCTTTTAATTGCTTGCTGGCTTGTTACATGAAGCTGGGCACAATGACAGTGCTCAATAAATTACTGCGTACTCCCCAGTATCATGTAAGACATTGAAGATGTTCTGAATGTTTTTAAGAATCGTTAGACAGAGTGATTAATCATTTCTAAATCTGATAGTTTCAAAACGACCCTCTTGTTGGCCAACAGCTGGCATCAAGTCTTTTAAATCCTGCCTGGTACCCAGCAAGGTCTGTGAATGGAATGCCCCTCCCCTAAATCCCTCAATAGAGAGCTAATTAATGGTCTTTTTCCTGCTCAACTCTGAGACAGATTCATTAATAGCAGTGTGCAGAATTTTCTTACATAAATTAACTCAAAATGACAATATAGTTACACTAAATTGAAACATATTTTATGGGTCTTGAAACATAATGATACTAATTTTGAAAGCTGATATTTGTTGTACATATAAAAAGGCAATAAACCCAAATTAGTTATGTACCTCACTCATGATTATCATTTAATTTATTTACAGTTGAGAAAGATGCTTAGATTCATCACAGGAAGAGGAAAAATGAAACTAGAATAGAAAGTTGCTTGATTTTTTTTAGCCACAGTTATTTAAGCTGTCTGTGGAAAAATATGAGTTGTTCTTTCAAGGCTGAAGACAATTTTTCCTATAAAATCATAAAATGGAGCTATAATACTCCATGTTCAAGGAGGAGAGACTAAACATGGGTGAGCTAAAACAAAGAAAATTTTAAAACTAGTAGAAGGCTGTGTGTATGTGTGTGTTGGAGACAATGGGTGTATTTATAGGTTGTTCTATTCTTTTATACTTTACTTCTATTGGTTTTAACTTTTAAATACATCCAGGAAGACAATGTAAATTTATATACAAGTTTTACAAAATGTGAAGTCATGATTGAAAAATCACAGATGCTTTTTTTTTTTTTAAATAACCTCTTTTTATGTAGCTATTTGCCTCCTGTAGGCACAAAGGCAGTTTTTTGTTTTTTGTTTTTGTCTTTTTGCGACAGTCTCACTATGCAGTTCAGGCACTTTGTAGCCCAGACTGGTCTTGAACTTGCAACGATCCTCCTACCTCAGCCTCCCAAGTGTTGGGATTACAGGAGTGTGCTACCACGCCCAGCCTTGAAAGACATTTTCTCACTACTTTTTTCCTTTTCATTGCAGTATGCTGAGAAGGATTGGGTGGGCAGCAGGGAACTAAAATCTCCACATGATCAGAACAAGCTTTTTTTTCCTTGCTAGAGTATAAAATTGAAATGAGTGAATGAGTGAATAGTAATTCCATCCCTACCATCAGTCCCCCATTCCAGGTGTAAGGCCTTGTTTCTCCCAAGACTCTGCCCTTGCTCCCCGCTTTCAGCTCAGACTGAAAGTATCTCTGTGTGACTCCACAGTGGCGGGATTTCAGCTCTGAGCACTGGGACTCATCGAGCATAAGGATTGACATGCTAAAGTTACAACACTTTGGTTCAAATCACAAATAGTTTTTCATTTGTATTCCATAGTAAATGTCCACTAGGCATCTCTCATGTGCCAGCCACACCTTCTAGACAATGGAAACTCTCTAATGAAAGCAAATCCAGATTTATTGAAGAACTTTATTCGAAAGGATTATTGTGGGGGGAATGGAGAAAGGGACAATTGCAGTAGGGTGCAGCTGGCCTCTATCGCAATAGGCAGAACAACGTAACCATAAAAAGGCCCATTGTAGCCATAGGGCTTTTCTCCTATAGGAAGAAGCAAAACTAGAAAGACATTATAGGGAGATATAAAATGAGAGGGGTGGCATGGTTCAATTTTAGTTCAAAGCATGTTTTACCTGGAGGCCAGCTTATTCTCACCTGGGGCTGTCTGCAGGCTCATCTCCAGTTCTGTGGCCCAAGGCAAGGAGAGTATATTAAGCAAAGTTTGGTTAACAAGCATTTTGTTCCAAGTGATTAGTTCTTGGCAAAGAATGAGAAAGTAAAGGGTCTGAGTCTGGCCTCTTTCTAGGTAAACAAAGGAAGGTCTCTTACCAGCCCTTCCCCTAGAATACAAAGGGAGGAGGAGAGGACAGGTTTCTTAACTTTCTCTGCTGAGTGTGTG